>JAJHUR010000450.1:7807-28986 GCA_027495735.1 Lutjanus campechanus
TACCTGTCTTCTCTGTTCCGATCAACAGCATAGAACTGCTTACGTAACCATCTGAAAAACAGAGCATTAAGGGGTTTTTAGGATTTTTATATATATATATATATGTGTGTGTGTGTGTATATGTATATATATATATATATATATATATATATATATATATATATATATATATATATATAGATATATATGTATATATATACATACACATATATATACTAATACATTTTATTTTTATTTATAGGCGCCTTTCTGGACACACAAGGTCACCTTACATCATCAAACATAAAAGCAGACACAATATTAAAAGACACAATAAAATAAAATACAAAAATACAATTAAAATTTTAAATTAGACTGCAGTTGTGATCAGAGGGAGTAAGCTAGTTTAAACAGTATATATATATGTATGTATACACACACACACACATATATATATATATACAGTATATGAACGCTGATGACTGCAGCGTTTAATGGATGTTGTTTTGAATGTGGACCCCATGAAGAGCACAGCTATAATAGGGATCCAAACAAATATTCTCAGATTTTCTTAAATTCACATTAAAAGGTTACTTTTTGTAGTTATTTTCATTATTGATAAATCTTGAGATCGTGCTGTTCATTAATTGTTTTGACTAAGAAATACTTGACATTTGTAGAAAAATGGGAATATCAATTGTTTTATCTGAGTAACAGACTAAAACCTAAAGATATTCAATATATGACCAAAAAAGCAGAATTTCTGCAGGAAGAATCGCTAAAACAAGTAATCAGTCCAGCTCTGTTGTTGTATGCTGTGCACACTGTGAAGGCCTTTGAGGCAAAGTTGTGATTTGTGACTTTGAGCAAGGCAAATAAAATTGACGTGACTTGTACAGTGGCATTAAAGCTCCTTCATCAACTTTTGAACAGTGTTAGGACTGTAATCCACTTTTAGCAGTAATAATCTAATATAACGCGTTCCCAATAGGATTTTGGTAAAAACTTCACATAAAAAACACAACTGGTGTCAAGAAATGAACAGGCACATTATAAACACAAAGTAACACTTGCATTTTGGAATATAACAATCAACCATAACAAACTATTCATTACAGTGTATAGCAAACTACTCAGCACTAGGCCTGATAGGAAATGTGGTCTCTCTACAATATTTCAACCTACATTACAAGCCAGAGCAGAGACCATGTTGCAAAATATAGGAAAACATATTTATTCTGTGCCTTTTTATTGGGCATCAACCTCACATTTATCCATGTACTACCGAAATAGTAGAGACACAGCTGAGACACAAGTTTGCATGTAGTTGCAGACACTGGATGAGCAGGAATGATTGAAACATGTTTTTACTGTAAGTGTTGCAATATAGGGGCATTTGTCCACTATGAAACAAAATTACCCTCTTCCATTTTATAATGCCCAGTCGTACTTCTGCAGTTATTTTGGTTAAAGTAATGCAAAAGTAGTGTAACGCATTACTCTACACAGACAGTACTATTGTAAAGCAACTTATTACTTTCGAATGACAGTAACTACAAATACAAATACTATGTCCACACTCGTTTCAAACTCATTACACCTGCCCAGGGACTACAGTTGAAAATCAGCCAACATGGTTAAACTGGCACATTTACAGAAATAAATATTAAAATGCACTGACACTGTAACTTTAAACAAGATAAATAAACAAACAAAAATGTAATACATTACATTTTGAAAGCAATTTGCTCAACACTGCTTTTAAACATTCAAACAACACAAGCTTTTATACAAGATATATTTAGTAAGAAACTCATATCCCACCAACACAAAAACCAATCAGGTAAGATAAGAACTACAAAAGTGGGTTGGAAACAAAACACATTAATTGGGTAAACTGATCAACGTTTGTAGTTTATGACCATATTAGCATGCAAGTATTTATGATAAAAATAGGATGGTAATGTAAAATATTAATGTATCTGAACATATGTAAGTCTGTGTGGTTCTGTGCGTACCTGCCAGACTGAGTGATTTAAGGCGAAACTCGGTGCCATACAGGATGACGAAGCAGTGCGCCTGGTCCAGCCGTGACGCCGAGTCCTCCACATAGCGCTCAAAGTCCCGGGACTTCTGTCCAGGACGGATCTCCTTGATCTCTCGAATGTCAACTGGAGAGATGAACAGACACATACAACAGTTAGCAAAACACAGAACAACCATTTCTTTGCACACAGAAAGGCATCGTCGGTAAAGCTAGGCAATATGGTTGAAATCAAAATCATAATATTAAAGTCGAGGTGACATGGAAAATTCATTTTTAATGCTTTTAGATCCTCGGTCATCTTGTGCGCCTTTTTAACAATACAGCCAAAAAACAAACAAACAAATAATCCATTTCTTTGTATTCTCATATCAAAATCTAATCATCTTTCCTTCCTGGGCTTGAACCAACCAATTTGACAGTCTCCTGTCTATCAATCTTCAACTTTTAGCAGCACAGAGCTACAATTCACATCCATGATTTAATTAGTAGCAACAGCATGGTACACGCCCACTTTTCAATGTTTAAATTGAATTCTGCCAAGCATTATGTCCCACCTGCCTATTCAGTTTCATTCATAAATATGTCACGATACAGAAGCTAGATACTCTTGAAATACTGTTTCATCTAAACTATAATATGAACAGTTTTCTGATATCAATACACAAAATGAAAACTCCCATGTGAAATAATCAAAATAATGATCTATACACTCCACAATTAAGTTGTTTTTACATTTACATTTATGTTGCTGCTCTTTTTGATACTGGTTATTATACATTTTAGACAACGTATATAACATGCATAATTGAGACTGTATATTGTAATTTTGCATAGTGTTCCTTCATTATTTTATTTTATGTTCTGTCATGTTTATCTCTCCTGATATCTTTATTTATGTCTCTTGTACTTTTATGTTTTTCGGGGTTCAAGGTTAATGTTGTTTTATCACTTGCCCAGTCAGACAAGGGGGTCAAAAAATCTGCCTGAAGTCAAGTTTTACTTGTCCCTGTACAAACTGTTTTATTTATTAGCAGTTATGAAATAACAAGAAAGACTCAAGTTAACTGTCATGTTGAATGTCGGGCAGCAACATCTATAAAAAATAGTGAGACATGCCCAGTTTCTCGAAGCCCAAGGTGGTGTCTTTAAATATCTCATTTTGTCAGTCTAAAACACAAAAAATATTCAGTTTAATATAATAATAAATAGAGAAAAGCAGAAAATGTCCATATTTGAGAAGTTGTAAACAGTACTTTTTGCCATTTCGCTAGAAAAATTAAGTACACCATAAACTGATTATCAAAACAGTTCAATAGTTTTAATTAATTAATTCTTTTTCCCCCACTTGCCCGGTTGAGCAAGTAAGTTGCTAGATTTACTGGCCCAACATGGCATTTTACTGTCCCTGGGAAATCCTTATTACTGAGCCCTGTTTTTGCATTTGTATTCCTTCACTCTTTATTTGTGTGCTTCATTGTACATACATAAATAATAGTTCTGAATTAGCTTCAGCCTTGTTCAAAGTGTTTCAAAGAGGTATTATTGTTATTATTGTCCGTGCTTCTGTTGCAAAGACAAACAAATTCCTTTAGTTTTTACCTCAGAGTCTAGCTCCGTAAAGAAATGATCGACAACACTTTGGAAATAAGAGGAAAGAAGCATGTTCACTGAAGAGATCAAATTAAATTGTCACAATTTTATATTGAATTTAGCAACAGGCAAAAGCTACTGTGATGACGTGCACTGCATAGTGCACAGTTTGAGTAAGATTATTACTTTGCACAAGGAAATTACGACAGCAGGGGTTGGAGCTGGGATGGAGGGGGCTGTAACGTAAGGGAAATATCTGCAGCAGACAGAACAGCATAATGAAAGCGAGGCTTATAGGGAACCAGTCTATGAATAGACATGAATGGTGTCATTACTCTATGATCATTACACTGTGTAATCAAACTTTACTTCATAATTTCCACTTTAATAAATCTTGTAAAATCTTTTTTTTTTTTTGCCTGTTTACACCTATCTCTAACCTTCTAGCAAAGAGACCAACACACAGCTTGCATGAGTATTTCAGGCCCCCTGACCACATAAAACAGTGAAGCTGAGGCCACGACCTAAACCACACATCAGCACACTCAAGTGAAGGCATATGACTATATGCACAATACTGTTCGATACGGATTCCAAATAAAGAAGATGGTGGAGATACTGACCCTGAATTAACCCCCTGCTTGCATTTCACCACTGAAATCGACCAAAACCACCAATTAGTAATCTGTAAACGGAAGAGCTTGAGTCAGTTGCACAAACCAGGTTGTGTTGGGACTGGCTGGGTCTGCACAACAAAGGTTTAAAATACATCAAGGACACATTGAACATGGGTAAGTGTGTAACTTTAGGAAGCTTGCAGTGGTTTTAATAGTTTACAGCATACTTAAACTTAAAAACCCTGCCTGCCAAGCTCAAATCAAGCAAGCATAGAGCAGCACACTATGTATGTTCTATTTTCCCCACACTGGACTGATTAAAAAAAGCTCTGTGTGGGCTTTTACACAAGATTGCTTCATGGTTTATCTTTAGGAATGATACAACTGAAAAAATCCCTGGTACAATTTTGTCTTAACTCCATTAATAGGCAGTCAGAAGCTTTACAAGTGTGTGTAGGCTGCAAAGTAGCTCAACAGGTTCCTATCAGTGTTGTATTAGTAGCAGTTAAAGACCTACAGCAGGGACTCTCCTGCTACACACACAGACACACACACAGACACACTTCTTTCAGCTCCTGCTCCTCTTCCTGCCCCTGAACCACACATCCTGTGCTTTTGTCGCCTACACACCACATCTGTGCTTGTGTATAGGTGAGCATATTCTTTTCTCAAGCTTTAAAAAAACAGAAAAAGTGTGTCATCTTCTCATGCAGAATTTCACCAAGCTGAGGAGCTCTTTAATCATACATCATATCTCAGTTTACTTTACCCGCCAGATGGGCCAGCAGACTTCCGCTGAGAGCAAGGCGGCTCTGACAGGCTGATCTGTTAGACAACACTTTAAGTCATTTGAGTCAAAATATTTGGAGCCTGCCTCAGACAGATGCAGGAAATAAAGAGATAGCCAGAGGTGTAACCTTACTGAAGGAGATGAGAGGAGGTATCCTGCAACACACTCCCACACTTCCTCCAACCCTCCGTCCTGCCTTCAACATTGTTTCTACCACTCCTCACCAGGAGTGCTGGGCTTCATGTGAAATTCTGTCATAGATCTGGCCATACAATACCTGAGTGTCTGTACTAAAACTTTCTGATACTTTACTTTGAGGAATGTTTAGTTACTTGTATTAAACTGTTAAGTGTCAGAACTCCAGGAGCCATATAAGAACTGCAAAAAATGCAGTCTAATGCGCAACCCAACTGTTTCATTAGTTGCCAGTATTTTTTGCTGGTTCCAGTTCAAGAAATTTGCAGTAAAATTACAGCAACAAAAGAATAAAAACAATAGAGTAATAAGTGTTAAGTGTATATGGAATAAACACAAAAAACAGTGCCTGATAGAATAACAATAAAAGTAATATCAAGTAAGAAGAAAAGTAAACTAAAAGAAACTACAAAAATAGGAGTTGTAATGATATCGAAAAGTAATTTTAAAAAAGCAATATTGAAAATGAAATTGAAAGCAATATTGGACATGCTGATGAAAAAAGTAATACTGCACATAGTATTAATATTATTGTTCTCAAAGTCCAGTATTTTTTTTCAGTATATTGGTCAGAGTCAGACAACACAAGCAATTGAAGATGCTACCTTGTGCTGCAGGGGGAGGGTGGTTCACCATTCTCTGACATTTTATAGACTAAGCTATTAGCAATAAAACTATAATCAAAAGGGGAATCCATAATGGAAACTATTACCAACTATAACTCCGTAATACAGTCCAAAATGAGCAAAATGATAAGTATTCTGATAGATTCTGATGGATTCTAGTATTATTAAAAAAAATACAAAAAATAAGTAAACAAGAAAACATATCTCATCAGGCATTTGATGCCAAGTTTTGGAAATTTAAAGTTTGTGACAAGGTGCCACAGACAGACAAAAAAGAGGTTTAATCAATACCGAGCCCTACTATTACTTGCTCACTTTAATTTTAACTTCAGTGCATTACGACGGAGCGCATTAGTCGTGTGTTACAGAGGAAGGAGAACCAGAACTGCACAATGTTGATGAACACCATAATAATTTTACTATTACTGTGCTGAAAACTGCAGCTGTGATATGACTTACCTAGACCTCCAATGATTATTCGATCGATAGAAACTAATCAACAACTATTTTAATGATAGACAAATTGTTTTAGTCATTTTTGGAGCAAAAAAATTAATTAAAAAAAATCAAAATATCTTGTCATTGAAGCCTCTCAAATGTGATGATTTGTTGCTTTTCTTTGTCATATCTGACTGTAAACTGAATGTCACTTGAATATGTCATCTTTGCAAAAACACAGCTGGCCCCTTTCATTATTTTCTGACATTTTATAGACAAAACAAAACAGAATTTTATAGAGAAAATAACTGATTAATCAATGATGATTAAAAAAAAATCATTAGTTGCAGCTGTAATTACCTTGCATGTTTGACCACAGAATGAAAAGGCGACACTGTATATTTTGAACATAAGACTGCAGCAGCTGAAACATCTCGTATATAAATCAAATTTTCAAGCGACTGTGCAGCCTCGAGCGTGACAATATATTTCAGTGTGCACTCACACATCAGCTGATCCATATCAGCTCCTTGACATCATGTTGGATAAAGTTAAACACAGGACTTTCCCCCTGACAAATAACTGTCATGCAACAGCGACATGGATTCTGTTCCTCTTTCCAGCACACTGGAAAAGGAGCAAATCAAGAGTGGAACTGTGCACGTTTTCCAGAGAAAACCTGATCTTTACAACTGTGTTTCCATCCAGACATTAACAATCTAAAAGCAGTTTAAGATTGTGCAACTGTTCGTTGCTGCCTGTGGGACAATGTCCAACTAATTTGTTAATATATTTGTCATAAATAAAGTTGGCTGACAGTCAAGTGTGTAACTAAAAAAAGGAGCAGTGTGTGAGCAAGAAATGACATCAGACGTTTGAGGTGAGACAGCATGTGCCAGCATGTGCGTGTCCTTTTGCGGGAGGTATGGAAAAAGCAGGTCAGAGACATGACAGCCCCCGCAGACGTGTGCAGGTAATTCCACCCACATTTACACACACAGACAACAAAAACTAGCTGATGATTGCTTAATTATTTACGAAGAAATTTCCAGGATACAGCTGACGACATTAAATTGCTTGGTTGGTCAACATGAGATCATCCAGTATCATGGCTGATAGCGTACAGATACACACAGTATCATGTTCTAATAACTGGTGACATATTCCCAGACTTAATACACCATTCAAAATCAGCTCACCATCATCATCACTTTATCTGCTGACAATTACTTTAGTTAATAATTTTCTCAACAAAACGTCAGGCAACAGGGTAAAATGTCAGTCCCAGATTCCAAGGCGAGTTCAAGGCGAAGTCTTCAAATGCACAGTTCAAAAGAAAAAAATCTTTTTTTTTAACCTGCCCTATCACATCAGAAAACTACTTGCCAATTTTTGTATTTTTAGTCTGTGCAAACCATTTATTTATTAGTGATTATCAATTAACAACAAAGACTAAAGTTAACTGACATGTTTAATCTAGGGCTATGTCTATAAAATGTTAGAAAATAAAGAAAATTATCTATTCTAATTTCTCAAAGTCCAAGGTGAGGTCTTTGAATGTCTTGCTTTGTCGGGCCAAAACCCAGAGATATCCAGTTTATGATAATACACAGAGAAAAGCTGTAGATCTTCATATTTGAGAGGCTGAAAACAGCATTTTCTGCTGTTTTGCATGAATCATTAGATTCAGAAGATTACTTGTCAAAATAGTCTAATTCTTTTTTGCCATTTACCTGTTCAGACAAGTGAGTTGCTTGATTTACTAGCCCGACATGACATTTGACTTGCCCTGGGAAAGTGAGCAGACCTTCTTGTTGTGCCCTGAAATGTTTTGTTTTGTCAGATGAACAGTCCACAGCCCAAAGTTGTTCACTTTACAATTATATAAAACAGACAAAAGCAGCAAAGACAAACAACTGAGAAGCTGTAATTGACCTTTCCTAAGTCCCGCCCCTTTTGCTCTCTCCCCCAGTGACAGTTGAGCAAGCTTGGTTCCTCGGTCAACCTTCTCCTTTCCTGTTTTTTGTACTTAAATATGCTATGTGCTAACCTTGTTCAAAAGAAAACAATTTTTTTAGGATGGTTAAAAGATGCTGCTGGGAGACCTGTAAAAGCAACATATATTTATATCTTAAACAAGCTCATGTTAGCAACATGCTAGCTTATCTACATCAATCATTAGCTAGCTAGTTAGTGTTTTGCTACCTTTAGCCAGTGTTGAATTTAGGATGTGACCCCATATGTCACTTTTAAGGGACAAGGTTGGCAGTAAAGTTAACAGAGGTACCAAGGTTACCCAACTGTTAGCGGAGCACGACGCAAAAAGAGGTGGGACTTAGAAAGGCCCAATTAAGGATGATTTGCTTTGTTTTTCTTTTTTTTTGGTCCAATTCAAATAATAACTACATACAATCAGAATTAACCAGCCATTAGAGTCAGGGTGTACGTGTATGTTCTTCTTCAAAGTGGTGTGAAAAATCTTGAGGCTTGTCTGTCAAAGTACATTTTGTGCTACAGATGTCTCAGTTGTGTGTTAACTAACTGGTTGAGTTAGTCCTTCAGAGAGAGGTCAGTGTGAGCTTGGACAGACGGCTGACAAAGCACGGAGTGTGACTTCTCGACAGTATGGTGTGAGCACTGATTCACTGGTTATCAGTGAAGTCTTGTGGATACATCAACACAGAACCACATTCAGAATCATGTGTTGTAAATCATTGCTTATCACAAAACATAACACAATACAACACAATAAGGTGCTAAGCACATTATGCTTGTTGTATAACCTCTGTGTAACTTGGGTTGCCGGGTGTTATTTCAGTGTATAACACTTAACAGTATCATATCACACGCCACCAACTATGTCACTGACTTTGGTACAACTGGATGTTAAATTGTTTTCCATTTCCCTTCAATGTCCTCCAGCTGCTCCTCCTTAACCATGTGATTTTCCTGATGGACAGATAGTTTAACTTGTTGCTGAAATCACTGCATCAAGCCTCTATCAGCGAGTTCACGTCAAACACAGATGTGTGACTCCCTGACGAAGTCACTGTTTTCAGTTTTACAGTCCAACATGACCATGCCATGACAATAAAGGCATTTAATTGTTTTTTAAAAAGAGTGCCTTGAAGTGATTTTTGAGTAAGAAATATTAGCTGGCTTGCATGTCTTGTGTTGTTGCACCTGCTTGATGTTTGACTCTATTAATAAAGTTGTCGACTCACTAGTTTTTGATTATAAGTAATGGAAAAACTTTAAGTCAATGGTGTATACGTGAACTGCACTAAGAAACTGTATAGGCACAAACTAGCAAAAAATACCAATTCTTGCATAATGTTGCTTTAAGTTGTGCTATGCAAAATCTTACATCATGATATATGTAATTTTACATGGGCGGCATCAATATATATTGTGATATGTAAACACTGACTGATATTTTGGGGCTGATGCAGATATCGTTATTTGAGAGTTTAAAGGAAAACTCAGATAACGAAATATTGGCCAATAGCATTTTAAGTGCAACCAACAATTGTATGGATCCATTAGATTTGTTTCTTAAAAAATGTTATAAAGTTATATACTGAGGACAAGTTACAGTAGATAAGTAGCTCGTTGGACAAACTACAAATGTTAGCCTGAGAACCAGATGAATCTATGAGCTCATGTTTCATACGCTCTGGCAGACATGTCTGGCCACACTCCCGCTCAGTGAGATTGTCACATACAGTAGGTGTCTATGGATATTATTATATATTTATCAACAGATTTCCACCTATCCTGGATCTCTGTATCCGTACTATGAGTAAGGTTGTCACTGGACTGCCTTTTTTCCCCACTTGAAACTGGAACAAGAACTTGCATGTATCGCTCAGTGCTATGTCACACTGAATGCTCTGATTGGTTGTAGGTCTATTCAGTTGTGTCCAGATCCATTTTTGTCTGCACCCTTTCGAAATATAACAAACAAACAAACAAAAAAAAAAAAACTCAAAGTAATTCACTAATTAACTGTGCTGCAGTTTCTTGCAAGTTATTGGCCATTATATACACTGAACCCAATATATATTTGCAATCAGCTTATATCAGCCTATATATTGACCTGGTCGTTTTAATGACTCGCTCTAATGATCGTATATTTTCTGAAAATTCAACTGAGCAAAAGGGCTTCAAGGCACATCATTTTATTGATCTATAAGTTCTGTGAAAACCAATATCACCATAATTACCATAATTAGTTTGTAATTCTAATTACTAATCCCCATGGCCTAACACAAGCAGAGGAAATAAAGGGATAGCTACCTTGCTAAATCTCAACTAGTTGTCAAATGTGTATCATCTCACAGAACATGTTGTCATAAAACAGTCTTAATAATTTCTGTTGAACTCCGTAAGTTCATAACAAAACGTGACAGGCCTATCTGATCCTGCGGTGTGCTCTGGGAGCCGAGACAGGAGGTTCCCCTACCAGGGCACCAAAGTTAAATCATAGCTTGTGAGTGTAACAGCAACACATGCAGAAGTTCATTCATAGAAATCCTTAAACTGGTGAAGTATGTGGCTGCACCTGTCAGTTTATTTCTGAGTACGATTTCATAGAAAAATTATGTCTCACAGTCAAACAAGATTCTGATTCATGCTGATGTTACCTTGTTATCAGAAACATAATCAGAAAACGGAAATTCTGAAGATGATTTGTTGATTAACTGTGTAAGATATGTGATGCTTCGCAACAGTCTCCCCAAAACAAAACTATACACTCATGTCACGTACAGCCTATTATTGAGTTTGGGGGAAAAAGTCATAGTGTGACTTTTTCTGACTTAAATTGGGATTGTGATATGTAATACGATTAGCGGAATGATCATTTTTGCATTACAAAGATAATGTTTAGTGAAAAAAAGACTATTAAAATTGTGATAGTGTGATATTTGTTGTGGTCTGTGCCTCTTCTAAGATTTTTAGGTCAGAGCATCTCCGCAGCACTACAGTACTTTATTATAATACTGCTTTGACACACATTTTCCTTTATCAAATAATTGCAGGGTTCTGTGATTTGGATATTGCACTTGGCCATGCTATGATGTTGATAATATTGCAATTAATTGTGCAGCCCTAACTGTGATTGTACATGTCAACTATCCAAAACTATGTTTATGATATGCCCCGCCTACTCTCTAACCAGTTTGTTACCGCCATTTCTTCGGCAAGACCACATCCTGCTTCATCAAGCCAGGCCTACATCTAATTGTACCATATTGTGACACATATGTAATCAAAATATCTTCTTCCAGTCATTTGGTGGGCTGGATGGGCCAACTCCATGTGCACGAAACAGTCATAATCATAGAAAATCAATCTGGGAGGGAAAATGTGCAAATACGCTTCGATCAAGGGACAAAATGGTACGCTTCTTCTCAGCATTTTATATTTAGCAACAATACAGAGTGCTGTTTCCACAGTTAATGGACATCATTCTCTCACTGCCATTGATAAGAGGCAAATACAGCGGGCCAAATTGTTCCCAAATGATCACATGCTTCCAGTAAAAACCCTCATATTCTATTTCTGTACATTAATGAGCCGCCTAGGCCAATTTCACCTCTCCAGGAGTATCGAATGGCAGCTATGAGCTCATGTGTGTATGAAACCCTTCATCGCAGAGAAGATGATACTGCTGTGTTAAAAAAAAAAAAAAAACCCTACTGTCTTTTTTGTGTGTGTGTGTGTCTCTGCTCTTTTTGCTGCATCCGGAGCAGAGTGCAGCTGTGCACAAGGCATCCTGCCACCCGAGAGACAGACGACTTAACGACTCACTGAAGGCCTGTGTGTCCTCAGTTAGACGCACTGTTTTGTTGAAGATTAAACTGAATGTCAGCTTCCTGCTAAATTACACTATATTCCTATTAATGCAAAACAAAAGAATTCCACTACGTTCTTCTTGTTGTCGACCCTGGATTTGTACCCGAGACACGATTTATCTACTGCTGGACAACAGCGGATCTTCCTTTAATAGACTCACACCTGCTTTGTCCACATTTGTTATAATGCTGCAAAATAGAACAGATAAATGGATGTTAAGGTAACTTGAGCCTATATATAAACTATGTAATACTGATATTGAGAGATACCACAGGGTTTTTCCATTTAGTAATATTGTTATATATAGAGAAAATTATTTGCCAACTACTAAGTAACTAACTACTACTAACTAAAATGTTATCAAAGTCCAAGTTGATGTCTTTAAATGTCTTGTTTTTTCAGGGTTTAAAAAAAAACAACTTGCCTGTTCGTGCCAGTGAGTTGCTAGATTTATAGCCAGCCATGGCACTTAAGTTGCCCCAGGCAAGTGGACAACTCAATTAATTGATTTAAAGAAAATGAGTTGCCAACTTTTGATAATCAATTAATAGTTTCTGTCATTTTACAAGCAAAAATGACAAACATTTGCTGGTTCCAGATCCTCAGATGTATTTGCTGCTTTCCTGTGTCTTTGGGTTTTGGACTGTTGGTTGGACAAAAGAAGCAATTTGAAGACGTCAGTTTGGGAACTTTGGAGAATAATCAATGATGAAAACTAACTGTTAGTTGCAGCCCTAGTTGAACAGCTTGACTGTTGTCTTTTCTGGTCTTTGAGACTGCATCAGTTATGTCATAAAATCTGTGTTGTTGTTAAAATGTTTTATTTGGGTAGAGCGAACAATTACTGCCTCCTCTTTCACTTTCATTACCACATAACCAATACTCATTTTTCAAAATCTTCCAGCATATTCATGTTTCTCCCCTTAAAGCTACTACAAGGGGGTTTAAACTGATTATATCATATCATTTTAATACTGATGCCTCTATACATAAGCATCTATTTTTGACACTATATTTTGTGGTTATTATGGTGGCAACAGCATAGGGGGCGCCACAGTCAAGAAATCATGAAAATTCCTGGTAGTAGCTTTAAATACCATCACATTTAGTCAATAATATTGTGATATTTAGTTTCACCAAGCCCTACAACTTACACTTTTTATGATCTAAAGGATTTTGGAAGTGACCTTGTCAATCATAACTGACATCATTCACCACCTGTTCACAATGTCACCATGTCAAATGCACTTACTAGGTCTTTTGTGAACCATTGAAGTGCCTCACTCACTTTAGAGTTGTTGTGTTGCTGCATGTATGTAAACCAACCAGTTCTGGCATGGACACCTTCACATTTACAACCAGTGCGCTGTTTGTGTGCATGTTTGTGTCTACTCACTCTCTCCCTCTATTTTATCCGTGCCCCGAGTCCAGATAATAGTCCTGGTCTCCAGCTTGACTTGAAATGTCCGTCTCTCTGGCCGCTGGGACTTCTTAGAATAAAACAGTGTCAGTACTGTGCCCAGCTCCAGGTCTCGGTACAGGTTGTTCATCTCTGTGTCGTTGTCCATCCACGGAACAGGTCCGTTGGAAAAGAAGCCCGAGGTCCCAGCCATGTTCACTTCCCCTGTTTGTTGTCCGTTTCCTCTCAGAACAATCTGCTCAGTCCAGGCCTAGACAGGGATACCTACAGCAGGAGAAGAAGGGGGAAACCCATGAAACAACTATTCCCCGAGGACTTCTAGTGTGTTGGTGCTGCTGTACACACATTATTATACAGCAGTGAAGAGTTGATGCTGTCAGGAGACACACGTTTTAGATAAAACTTCACCCTGCAGTACCTGCACATATCCTGCCAACAGTGTGAAAACTCTAAATATATTTTTATGACTCTCATCTTCTGGTTTTAACACATTTTGTACAACTATTGTTTGTTTTGAAAAATATTCCACCCAGTATTTTGAAATACACGTGAAATGTTAACTTGATTAGCATGAGTATTTTCAAAAAACCTGAACTATACCTATTTTTTTAAAATAACATTTAAACAAATCCTTTGTTCAACAAAAGCTACTGAACAGTAGTGACTTTTTACACAAATTCCTGAACGCTACTCAGGTTAGAATACTTTAGAGGTGCAACAATTAGTTGATCAATCAATTAGTTGTTAGCTGATAAATCACTCAAAAAAGCTCAAATTCCCTGATTTCAGCCTCTCAGGTGTGAAGATTCTTGTTTCTTTAATCCTCTATGACAGTAAACTGAATATATTTAGGTTGTGGACAAAACAAGACATTTGAGGACGTCACCTTGGGTTAATATTTGTCAGACATGTGATATTTTATGAACCAAACAAGTTATCAGTGAATTGAAAAAATGATCAACAGATTAACCAATAATGAAAATAATAATTATTTGCAGCCCTATTCAAACAGCAGTGACATTACATACATTCCTGAATGATACCAGGGATAAAATATTGCCATTAATAGCACAAATAAAAAAATATGAACATGTAAGGTTTGGATTTGTTTTACATGAATATGGACTAATTACATGTTTTCAATTCAGTTCAATTATATAGTGCCAAATGACAGGTTCTCTCAGAGCAGGTCTAGACTTTAATCTTTATCATAATTTTGTATATAATGTTTAGGGATGGGTATTGAGAACTGGCACTCAACCAGCAACGGTTCCTTACTTGTCAGTAATATATAAGTTAAATACTGTTGAGCTCGCGGACAAACAAACAATATTGCTATCAGTATGTACAGTATGTAATGTTATATTAACAACAGACAGGGCAAAACTTCCATAAGTGTGTGCTCACTTGACTAAATTTAATGAAAATATGGCCAAAAACAATAACTAAAATGCAATTAATGCAAAAGTAACGTATTTCTGCAAAAAAGTCAAAAAATAGCTTCAATCTTTTCATGTCATGTTTCAGCAATATATTAGGTGATTTACACATTTTCTCAAAAATGGCACCAAATAGTGCAAACATATGATGATCTTATAGAATTTGAAGCACTGCTGTGGATTAAACTACCCAACAGCATACGAAGCAGTCAAAATTAGCTCAACCCTAAACATCTACTGCAGTAAAATGCAACATACACATTAATGCTGCAGTAACATTCATCAAAAACATCTCGTATAACAGTAGGACACAGACAGGTGCCATTTTAATGCACTTTAATCAAATATCCCAATATTTTTGTCTTGAGCCTAAACTAATGATTATTTTCATTATTAATTTAGGTGTTGGTTATTTTCTTGACTAACTGATTAGTTGTTTGGTCTATAAAATGTCAGAAAATGGTGAAAATGTTGATCATGTTTCCTAAAGCCAAAGATGATGCCCTCAAATGTCATGTTTTTCCCACAACCCAAAGATATTCGGTTAAACTGTGATAGAGGAGTAAAGAAACCAAAAAATATTCACAGTTAAGAAGCTGGAATCAGAGAATTTGACCTTTTTTCCCCCTGGTTACAAAAATAATTGGTAAATATTTTAATAATTAATCAATCATTGCAGCTTTATTTTTGACTGAAATAAGCGTGTATTGGTGTATTCACAAAATATTACCACAATTAGATTTTTTGATAAATAATCATCAGTATAACGTGAACATAATGATTCAGTGGGTAAAGGCTAATAATAGAAAGCTAGAACAGTTTGGTAAGTTCAGAAAATTACACTTTTGCGGGAGTAAAAGTCATTTTAAAACCTGGAAAGGACAACACTTAAGCCATGTCACGATATGATATCAAAAATCTAAGCTGATATCCTGTCTCGTATCATCAAATTTCAACTAATCATATCACAGGTCCCAATGTCGGTCAAAATAATTGCAATACGAGTTTTTTTTACCAAATCGTACAGCTCTGTTTATGCCACACCATGATATATAAGATGATCACTAGTGTCACATCATGATATGGATATAATATTGATATATTGCCCAACCCTTGTCACAAAACCTACAGTATTATGTGTTAATAGAACAGCATTTACGTAGCTATGTTCTATTAAATCAAATTTAAATGGCCATAGCTTGTAAAAAATAGACACATTGCGTGTTGGTAAACAAAACCTTTCAAAACATTTCATGTTCACATTTCAATATGACGTTATTGATTTTTCTATACGGTTACTGTCAGAATTGAGTACCACTGAAACACAGTTAAATCATTAACAGTGGTGTAAATAAATGACAGCCGCAGCCTTAAACACGTCTGGCAGGGAAAAAACGTGTTGATTAAGCTAATCACGCCGGGATAACTTTCTCCCCCTAACATGATTTTACCTTTAATCTAGCAGCAAGGAGGTTTAATCTGATTTTAACAACTACCAACAGGCCTGTAACCTGCTGCAGCCCGTCCCAGAGGAGAAGAAAAGTTTCTTTTTGGATCCATCACATTATTGGGAACACAACTGGTGGCGAATGGCAGCAGCAGCAGCAGCAGAGTGGGATAACAAGAAACGTCTGGCTATTTTCACAGCGTGGAGACCGACGGGGCCGACCGGTGTGAGCTAACAGCAATTCACTGGGCCAGAAGGAGAAATCATGGCTGGTTTCACCCCTTTAAAAAAGGCCAGGTAACAGGAGCTATTCTGTCCTTTCTTCCCTGTCTCTTTTCGCCTTACTGTGTGGAGGAAAATGAAGTGGAAAACAACACGTCGCAGGCAGGCAAGCAGGGACTGACTGCTGTGCTGTATGTACCTACCGCCGCAATCTCGGCCCGACCGCACATCTCCAACGGCTCTCCTCTCTCCTCTCTCCCGTCGTCTTTCTCCTATTCCGTTTTCCCCCCGCACTCCCCGCTGTTTCCCGTGATTAAATCATCGCCAGGCCCTGGAAAGGCGCTGCGGTCCCGACGACAACAATCCCCGTTTCCTCTTGTCCCGTCCGGCCGTCCATAGAGAGGCAGGCAGGCAGACAGCGAGAACCGTGGTAAGACTACGCAAGTTTGTCTGCTCTCAGATCCAGCAGCCAGCAGCGCAGCGCAGGCCCTTCCCCCCGAGCCGAGAGGAGGAGGAGGAGGAGGTGGAGGAGGAGGAGGAGGAGAGCCGACCACCAACCAGACCAGCCGGAGTCAAAAACCAGGCTTCCGCTGAAGCCTTTCACAATAAAAGTCGTGTCAAAAAACCGTTGCACTGTGTTCTAGTGGAGCAACGGTCGGGAGCAACGTTATTATCAGTGGCAGAAAAAGTACTGAAAATCTGTACTCAAGTACAAGTACTGTTACGTTACTAACATTTTACTGAATTACAAGTAAAACTACTGGTGTTAGAAAAATACACAATTATAAGTACAAACTATTTGTACAAACTACTCAGAGTATTAGTTACTTTTTAATCGTTGATGTTAAATGTATTATCTATAGCAGGCATTCAATCAAATGGGTCTGTTCTGCTCAGTGGTCACAGTCACATTTCATAGTTGAAAATGTTCGCAATCAATTAATCATTAATAGTTTCTACTTTTTCCATTTTTTTCTCATTTTAAGTTTAAGTTTCGTCATGCAACAAATGGATGGGCCAGATTTAAAAAAAAAAAAAGTCAAATGAGGTGCAGTTGCTGCTATTTCTTAAAAATTATTATAAATGGATTTTTTAAAACTATGTCATTGTTTTCATTGACCTGTTTGTGATCAGATGACCTTATTGGCTACGAAAATGTAGATGAAATATATGGATATTAATTCAAACTGTAGGCTACTCAGTACTCAGTTATGATTTTAAAGGTAAAGTAGATTGCATGCTGTAATGCATACACAAGTCCGAGTAAAAATACTTGAAAATATATTCATAAATTACAAGTACCCCCAAAAACTTTCTACTTACAGTAACTTGAGTACTTGTAATCAGTTACTTCCATCCCCAGACCAAATGTTACCTACGCAAACAAACTGGTAATGTTACATACACAGACCAACCACTAACGTTTGCTATACAGAACAACCGCTAAGGTAACAGAAAGTAACAGAAAGTAATCAAGTTATATCACTTTAATACTGTGATACTTGGATTAGGTTTCTGACTACATTTTAAAAGGTAACTAGTAGTAATTGCATCTGAATACATTTTTAAAGTAAGCCTAGGCTTAGGTTTTTGTTAACTATAATCAGGGTTGGGAGCTCCCAACCCTGATTATAGTTAACAAAATAAAACACATTTGGTAAACATGATTGTTAATTGCCTTCACGGAGTGTTGTGTTTTGTAACCTTAATACCTTTTCTGAACTTCTCAACGCCATAATTTATATATTCAAAAAAAGTAAAAAAGTAAATTGTTGAATTGAGTTGAGGTTGCTGATATTCATACTCACAGTTAACAGCTGAACAAAAGAAGAATTTACATTTAAAAGAGAAAATATCTGTGCCTGATGTAAGTACATGTACACATGCATATGTGCCAACCCATTAATGCTCATACAACTACACAAACCATACATCCATTTTAAAATGCCATAAAACATCAATATACAACACAAACACACACAAACTGAAACATTAGAGGTAAAGAAGTTTTACTGTCAACATTTAAAAAAACAATTTAAAAAAAGAAAAATTGAAACACACAGGTATTTCAAGTTTTAAAATGATATTGTATTTTTATTTGCATATATATAAATGTTATTATTAATTGCATTATTATGGTATTGCATTATTATTTCAACATAATCTAAGGCAACATCATGGGGAAAGACTGATAACATCCAAGCATGCACATGATTTTTTTGATACGACAATCAGACCTGAGACAACAGTATTAATTGAAGGCGTCTTTAACTTTTAAACATAATTTATGAAACTCACAACTCAGATTTATTGACTGATTTCTGTTAATCATTTTTGGCATATTAGAAGCTCTATCAATTCCTATAACTTAGCTCTGTCTTGCCTTTGTAACTGCTACTGTACCCTGGCAATCCTTATGCTTTTATTCTGACAATTTTTTCCCCTTTCCGGTAATCTTGTGTTTCTCCCGGTAGCTTGACGCAGCTCATCCCTCCCGTAGGAGCGCCTGTTATCGGCCTCTTAAAGAAGCAGACCCTCTGCTCATCCGGTACTCAATAATTAGCCATCTCAACATAACCTGTATCACAACTTGTCAATAAACAAACAACTTTACAGATATCCCACCTGTAACTAATATTATACTTAATTACCATGTCCAAATTTACCAATGAAAGCACAACTCGTCTGTTTTGTTCTCATAACTATTCATTTGTTGTACTTTTCTTGTTCCAAGGAAAATAGCAGTCAGATTACATTTGCTCATTTGTCAAAACGAGAATAAAATGTTGTTTAAAATACAAAATAATATTGAGAAATTAACTGTTTTGACACACATCACTGGGGGTTGGACTATGACCCCTGTCTTGATCCATCAATGCTGATTACATCTGACATGATTATATTTCTCTTTGTATGCTCAGGGTATCAGCTTCTCCCCTTTTCCACACATATGTTTAAAAAAAGAGAAAAAGTGAGGCAAAACAGGACAAGGTTGATGTTTTATTCTGAAAACTACAAAGCTCAAAACAAAAAGCATCCAACCAATCAGGATTTGTGTGGTAAATGATTAAATAGCAAGAAATATTAGTGACAAAAGTTAGAATATCCATTCACATTTGGAAATTAACGCAAGGACGACACTTTCTGCTTAATCACAGCAATACAAAAAAACAGCACACTACAATGATAGATTTCTGTGATCTTTTTTGGCAAAAATCCACATCCCTCTCAGAAACCGTCTCCGTCTGAAGGAACAGTCTCTTTTATTTATCTCGGACACACACAAAACATGATGCAGTACTTCAGCTGTTTCAAGTGACTGAGAGGAATGTTAAGGTCTTGTTCATCACAAAACTGTGGGAACTCACGCACACACACGCGCGCGCGCACACGCGCACACACACGAAAGTTGCATATGAGCAATGAAGAGCTTTTCGTTGACAATAATGCATACAGCACACATTTTATAAAACACTGAATCATAGTTACGGAAAATGACAAAATATGTACATCCCTGAAATAAACAGCAAAATCAAACTAAATGGAAAAAACAGAGATGACATTCGGTGTGCTAATAATTATATGAGCATAGTGCTAGGGTTTCTATTCTTCACACTGTCATCATCAGTCTGTCAGGCTCATTTTATTTTATCTTTCACACTAAAACTCCACAGGTTTAAATTCATCCTATTGTTTCTCATGTTGGTCCTCACAGTCTCCCACACAAACATTTATTTATTAATTCATTATTCTATGAGAATATAGAATTTCTCAATAAGTCTGATGGCTTACAAATTTCAGTACAGTCGTATCTGACAAAAGATAATACTAAAGTGTTCATAATTCATGGGCAGATAGCTGCAGCTACATATACACTACTGTGATTTGTTTTGTTTTTTTAAGAGAGAGATGCCCTTTGGCAGCTTGGTGAAATGGTTCAGGAGTTAACATTCCTATATTCACAACCAATCCATATATACAGCATGATTATTTAAACTGTGATTACAGCCTCCTCTTCACAGCCCTGCAGCAACCACACAGTGGAATCATTTGACATCAACTACAGACCAGCTTTACAATCAAAGGCATGGGTAAAAAGGTAAAACATTAATAAGTGTGTTTAAAACTCATAGTCCTCGTCAGCCATGTCAATAGCCCAGGCGAACTTCTCCCTCTGGGTTTTGTTGTAGATCTTCTCAATGGGAACGTCCCATTTCTTGCACCTGGACAGTATGGAAGATAGACGAGTTAATGACAAAGAAATGACCCAGCTCATCCACTGCACTGACTGCACTGCTGCTCACTATTTGCTGTATAAGAAATTCCACAAGAAGACTACACAGAGAGTCAGTTGTCAGCGGAAAATCTAACTATGCGGCTCATGTGCATTATATTAATGTTGTTGGGACTTGATTGGGGACCACTGCTTGTCTCCAATCATCATTGTTTTACTGCCACTATAGAGTACTATATTACCATAATATAGAGCTGCAACAATTAATCAATGAAT
>JAJHUR010000452.1:0-31952 GCA_027495735.1 Lutjanus campechanus
TTGAGTCTGTTTGCTCATGCAAAATGAAACGCGATTAATATAGATTAAAAATGAATGATATTTAATCGTGATTAATCGAAATTAATCCACAGTAACCCTGTGATTAATCTGATTAAAAATTTTAATCGTTTGACAGCACTAGTTACATCTTATACAATTTTTCATCTCCGTTACATCTTTTTCATCTGGTTGCCTCGTCTTTAGTCTTGTTTCGCCTTGTGACGTCTGTTTGGTCATTTTTTGTTCTGTTTCCTTGTTTTTAGTCTTGTTACATCTTGTGATGTCTTTTACATCATTTTTTGTCTTGTTACATCTTTTTAATTAGGTCTTTCCTTGCTTGTTATGTCTTTTTCATATTGTTAAGTGCTTTACATTGTCTTTGTCTTGTTACATCTTTTTCAGCTCGTCTTTTAGAAAGTGTTTTGTCTTGATACATTTGTTGTGTGGGATATTCACTGATGGACACACCAAGGAGTTATCTTTTCTATGCGTTATTGTCCCATCATTAGGTTGGTCTTGATGTTGGGAAAGTGGTGCTCAATTATGTTTTGAAAACGTACACTAAAGAGCAGGAAGTTCAGATATTTGTATTAAGATGTAGGGACTTAAAGTAAAAAGTTGTCACAAAAGTAAAAACTTAAATACAGTTAATCTTACTTTTCTCTACTTGAGTACAGTCGTTACTTCCCACCTCTGTTGAGTTAAAGCACTTGGGTTTATTCCAACACTGACTGCTACGTTCAGGGGTTTGCCTTTTCTCATTAAGCTCTCTAGTACAAACAAGAGACTCCGTGGCAAACACGGAAGAGGCAAACTCTGAGTCAGTGGGTCGAGAGGAGGCATCCTGCTCCGCCCTCACCACAATCATCATCATCATCATCATCATCATCATCATGACACTGTGCATGTAACCTACTATCTTCTGCTCATAGGACACAGACAAGCGAGGGTGAGCCAGGCTGGTAGTGGGCTAACAGTTGTTTCCCACTGAACGCAATGCGGTATGTCAGTCAAACGATAATGAGGTTCGTTGAGATTTACCAAGTGGTTGAAATTAAAGTAGTTGAGGGAAGATGTGAAGACGATGGAGGAATGGCAGTTGACGGGGGATATAACGACGCCAACGTACTTCTGTTGACAGCGAACGTCAGCCGTTAGGAGACTGAGCTAGCTAGCGTTAACCCTGAGAGCCCGTCCAAGTTGACTGGACTACAAAGACACACCGACAGACCAAAACTCAAGCAGCCACAGGACATCAGAAGACAACAGGCTGAGTAAGTTGTGTGTCCGTATGTATGTGATGTGAGCGGTCATTGCTGTGTTCATAAATATATGGTGGTGTCACAAGTTCCTGCACACCAACTGACACCAGTTACATTAGCCAAGTAAAACAGCTGCTATGTGATGTAGCTAACGTTAACTAACAGTAACGCTAACTAGAGAGTCCTACTGAACATTTTGCAAGACCAGTCACCAGTCAAGTCAGCAGAAGGGTGTGTATGTTAACAGTTCAATAAATATGAAAGTGTCGAACAAAACCCAGAAACCACAGCCTCATAAATTAAATTGATCTTGTCACTAATGATGTGAAATATTAATATTAACCAATATCATTTGTTAAATTCCACTATAGGGTTATATCAATACTCAGTTGCTAACGTTAGTTTATTACTATAGTAGTAGTAGTATTAGTAGTATATGAAGATAATGTAATGTTATTGTAATACAACAGCCCTGCAATAAATCATACCTTAGCGAGAGTTTTAATGATCATTTTTTGTCTAAAGGACCAGTATGTAAGAATTACAGGGACTGCCTGGCAGAATATGGCAGAAATAGAATATAAAAGGGCTGCAACAGTTAATCGATTAATCGATTATTAAATTAATCGCCAGCCATTTCTGAAAATCGTTTTCATCAATATGTAATGACCAGAAAATAAGAAAGTATGAACTGTGGTCCTCAAAGTGTGGGGCGGGCCCCCCTTCTGGTGGGGTCCTGTGACAAGGGGAAATATGGAGGAAAAGTAGGGAAAATAAACAAACAAGAGTTTGCTGGTGCTATCATGCTGACATTTATTTCACTGAACTTCATTTTGGATACTTTTTTTAGTTGCTTCTCTTATTTTATTTGTTTATTTTGTTATTTAAGAGTTTAATACCACTTATAATAAACATAAACTTCAACACTTGAAATCAGACGCATCAAGCAGAGATAGAGCTAGAAGCTATTCTCTTAGCCCCATTCCCTGGATCCATCATTATCAATGTTGATGATTAATTAAAAAAAATCTGGTGGTTCGGGGCATGAACTTTTTTTTGGCTTATGAAGGGAGGAACGGCAGAAAAAGCTGAAGAAACCACTGCTTTTACTTTATTTGTTCAGTCTACGGAGAATGTGTGTTCTCTTACACGGATGCTGCCATGTTGTATGATAGGTTTCTACTGTAGCCTAAGTGGACATACTAAACACCGGCTTTTCATGTTTTGCAGAAGTTTTGCTGCCATGGAACTTGTCTTACATGCTTGGTGAGATGAGCTCTCTGTAAGAACACCAGATTCCACTAAATCCTACACACTGATCCTTTAAGGGGGTTTGCCACATCGATATTTTTTAAGGCCAATACCAAAATCAATATTTGAGAGTTTAAATATTTAACTTTTTTTTTTTTTTTAACATTGAAGCATAGCATAAATAAACAATATTTTTTGACAAGGGTTACATTAGATAATTAAAAAACTATGACCAACGCAAAGCAGGACAAGTGGGACATTTTACACTTCAAATAAATCAGTCAGTTCTCTCTGGGGGACAAACTACATAATAGAGCATTTCTTCTGACACGCTGATACCAATATTTTTATGATAAGCCCATTTTGTTTCATTTATTGGTCAGAGATGGAGTCTAAAGCCAAACTTCAGGAGAAAGTGATCCAACTGTAAAGCCATTTTGATTTTTGTTAGAGCTTGTAATTAGGTGCAGGATAGGGGATTCCCTCTTCCAGTTAAACAGTTAAGAAAACAAATACTGTCAGTATAATTATTGCAGGGCTGTTCTGTTAGACTGCATTAGGTTAGCTTGGTGTACTTAATAAACTGGCAATTGAGTATATATTTAGTTGACAGTGTCACCAGATGATTTATATGGATAGTTATCCTGTAAATGATTCATTTTAAAAGCCTGGTTAGTAAGTTCCCTTCAGAGCAATCAAGTTAATTTCCAGTTCAAGCCTCATAATGTTGGCTCTGTTCTCTTGTTTTGAGAAGGGAAAAGGTGTTGTTTGCAATATTTTAGTCATCCCCAACCAACAATACTAATATGGATACTCTAATTGACTGTATAACATGTGAAGGGGACTACTGCACTGAGGGAGTAGATACAGTATTAATTCAACTTTTATCACAACAAGGCAACACTTAGTAGTATACCTATGTAGGTTTTGACATGCTGTAAATGGCATTGTGTTGTGTAAATATTTTGATGTTGTTTTTAAGTTTTAAGTACATATGATCCTGATTTTTTTTTTTTTACACAATCTTTTAATTGTATGTAGGCAGTGTTGATTCATTAAGCTACTTTTCAGAGCACTCACAGCCTATTTAGCATTTTTAGTTTAGGTCTTTACTGGAAGAACATAATCAGTGACATGTATGGGGAAAGTACATTATTCTTGCCTCAGGGATCATGTGTAACTGTTCTGCAAGTTTTATCCAGGTCATATACAAAGAACTGCACTGTCAGCAGCTGCTGGAATGGAGAAAAGTGAGTTGGCTAGTTACAAATGGAACAAATAGAAACATCAAAGCTACACTTATTTGCTTTTACTTGTCACATTTTTGCCAAAATGTGTGTTCAGTGCAGCTTTAGGAGTGATGGAGCACAGAAACCTAAAACTAAGTCTTAACTCTAGAGAATGAAAGCATCTTACTCTGGTGTGGTTTTGGGTAAAATAAAATGTTTCCCCCAAGCCTGACTTCAACATGGGTGACTGAAAAATGCTTACCAACACATTTCAGTCAGTAACTCACTGGTTGCACTGTTGACCATCTGCATTACTTTTGCAGTCATTCATAGACTTTGAACCAGTGGAAGGTATTTTAGGGCCCTTTAAAAAATCTGTTCCATGCTTTAAAGTATTTCTTTTTAACATAGTGCCAGTGCAGACTCGCACAGAACATTCTCACAAGGCCACACATACTGTGCAGCAGTGAAAGAAAATGCCTGTGCATTCTCCAACTCCCCTTTATCACATTAGCCCTAATCTGTGACCTGGTCTGTACATTTTGTTGATGATGCAATGTGAAACGAGACTTTTTTTTTTTAAATGTCAAGGGATGACAGTATGGTGAAAGACGTTGATACAATACTGAATTGTTTGCATTGCGGTATATCTGTGCTCCCTAAAATAGTTTTTTTCAGTCCTCCAGTGAACCCTCAGGATGTAAACTTGGACATGAGGACATAACATAGTCATTGTTAACTGTTGGCACGAGGCTCTGTCAAAGTGTGCATAACCTTCAGCAGCTCATGGTCGCTTGAACTGTGGGTCCTTTTAGGGTTTCTCGGACAGAGCGGCCTTTGGTGCCTTTTGAAGTGTGAGCAGATGTCATCTTTTGGGAAAAGAAAAAGAATTTTGTGGGAAAAGAAAGCATAAAGCATGTGCCGGCTTCATGAAAGGTGCTTTAATGAAGAAAGAAGTGTAAGAAAGTCATAGTTTGTACAGTGATGAAAGAGGAGAACAAAGCAGAGACAGAATACATCAACAGTGTAGTAGTAAGAAATAAGTGCCTAATGGCTAGACGGAAGTAACACCAAAAGAGAATGTAATTTGCAAGGTTAAAGAGCTGATTTTAACTCATCATCACAGAAAGTAAGTCTACTGCCTGTATACATTTTGTAGACTCTTTTGGGGAAGTGTAAACCCACTGAAACAACTACGGTATTGCATCAGTGCATGGGAAGTGGGTGAGTCGTATCGCCAGGGACAATATGAACTTTAGACACAACTCTCTTATTGTACTGTTTGCTCAGTGACTAAAGATCACGTTCCACAGTCAAACCAACAGTTCTGGTAAACTTTTCCAGTCTTCAGTCCTCTTTCGATTCATTTCCGCTTTTAAGCACGTCAGAAACCAGATGTGGACTCGAGTCACGAATTTGACGAATTTGACAGACTCGGACAGACAGTACATTGGTGGCATTGACTCAAAAAATCCAGTATCAGTTGGGCTCTAGTTTATGCCTTCCCTCAAAACCAAAGATTCAAAAGTACGTTATGTAAAAAGTGTGCCATAAAGAAATTAATTTCCTTTCATTTCCTGAATCAACTAATGTAAGCGCTATTCATTCTCAGCAAGTCTATACTGACATCTCCAGATCCACTTTGTTTGAACCAATTCAACTGGATCAATCAAGTTGCAGGGGAAAACAATGGAGAACTAACGTATATTACTGAGGTCCGTTGGAATAAATACACCAAAGATAATTTTATTCATGTGCAACAACTATGAGGAGGACAACAAAAAATGAGTTGCAGTATGAAAAGCATGCATCAAAAAATTTCAAGCTAACTTAGTTTAACATTTGAAGTTGCACAAAGAATGTTAAGTTGAGGCTCATATTACCACAGCTAACTCTAGCTCAACAGCTAAGTAACTTTGTAAATCAATAAGGCTGCAAACTCATAGTTAGATTTTTTTTAGAACTCAGAACTTAGTTTAGGGCTTGAGACCTGACGTTAGACATGTCGGTCTTTACTTGAAACTTGAACACAGAGACCTGAGACTTACCTCCAAGAGAATGGCCCCACCTTTGTCAGAAACCATATTAATGGAGGCATTTGACAAAAAATCTGGTGTATCTCACCAAAAGACAAAAGGGAATTTTTACAGCTTACTTCAAAAGATGGGAGTATGGTTACTTGTCAAAACATAACTAGACCGGCTAAAATTATTGTTGTGTTTTTCTAGAACTAAATGAGCAAGATTATTAACATGAAAACCTCTCAAGGTTCTGACTGGTGTTGTTACACAGTGCAAACCACCAAGGAGTGCACGCTGACATGTTTTCTGGAATCCTGTGTATCATTCCTATGGGATTCCCATGTCATGGGAGCCATTCTCACTATTCATAACAGGATTGGGACTGGACAATAACAAAGTAATTAGGAGCAGGCAGGCAAATTCAATTTGACTTTTGATTTGAACATCTTTTTTTTGCATTGACAGTTCTGCTGTTAGACTTGAGTTTTGATTAGAAAAGATCAACAGATCATCGATTTTATGCCCTGACAAGGCACATAGCTGAGTCAGCTATATATAGCGAGTAGATAGAGAGTATAGAGAGTTATATATAACTCTCTCCCCTGAGGGCCAGCAGCTTTTCATCACTAATTCTCTTCACCAGTTAAGTTGTATGTTGTGCCCACAATGAAGTGGTAGCCAGACAGCTTCATTCATTAATCTAATTGTACTTGTGTGAGCTCGAGCTATCTGCTTTTCATCACACAAAATCATCTGTCTTCAGCTGCATGTTTGTGGTGCTGTGTGTTCACATTTTACAGATGCTGGTCAGACCCTTAGCTAAGTGTTTTTTTTAGGTGTTTTCCTCATGTTTTCTAGAGAATTCAGAGTGGATCAAGAGGTGTTGATGTTGTGAGCCTGTGTGAAGCCAAAGTACAACAATGTAATAGTTGTAGTACATACAACTATGTAATCCTCACCACTTGGACATGATTTAATGAGTGATTTCATGTTTGTGACACAATAGTTTTTCTCCAAGTCAGTCTCCTAAACCTTTGGCAGCAGTTAGGCCTACAGCTTTGACTCTGTGGCTTTGTCTGTGTCTGCTTCGCACATCTGGACACTGGAATTTTACCCCCCTCTCCTCTTTTCAAGACTGCTCAAGCTCTTTCAAGTGACACAAGCTGAGTTTCTACATAGCATGTTGCTGCCACCACCAGGCTGTTTCCACTTATGTTTCAGGTTTACACAAAACATGCCGTTTACCATGGTTAAAAAGCTTAATGCTGCTTTAATCAGACCATGGAACTTTTTTTCACTGCCACTCTGACCATTGCAGCACCCAAGCGATGGTTGTCAGATGCACTGTGTCTCCCATCTCAGCCAGTCTGTCAAAGTGTCAGAGCACTGTCTTATACAGGAGTTGACTTAAAGGAATGTTTTACTTGGCAGAAAAATAAAAATCCACCGGGATTTGATCAGTTGTATTATATTAAGCTTAGTAAGGTTTACGATACAGAACTTTTATTTTCACAGTGAGGTTGGTATTATGCCTAGTACTTTCCATTCACTGCCATTAGCTGCAACCCTGTTCTCTGCTGAAACTCCAGGATTGTTTTGTGAACTGAAGATCTTCACCCATCCTCACACTGGCATAGGGGTGAATACATATTGAGTGGACTATTATTCTGTGGTGGAATATCGCTTTAATGTGGTGATGTGACATTTTTTGGATCTGTACCAAACAAATAGGGGTGGGTAAAAATATCGAAAAATCGATGCATCGTAATTATCCGCCCCCTAATTCAATATCGATTAAGCAAACCCTCTGAATCGATTCACCTCCTGGGCATTGGGGGCGCTGTGCGCAACATCTTCGTGTGATTCGCGTTTTAAGGACGGAGGCTGCACGCAACCAAACAACAACAATATGGCGACGAAGGCAAGCAAGTCTTTAAAGTGATACTCCACTATGCGAGAATAAGCCATTTTATATGTACTCACCACTATGCCGATGCTGTCTCTTATACACATCTAGATGTGTATAAGAGACAGGATGTAAACATGGCGTCGATCTCGCGAGACTTCGGCATGTGCGGCCATTAGGATATATACGAAGTCTCGCGAGTGTTGTGGGCATGAAAATAAATATTAAAAAATTGCCAAAAGGTACTCTTAATTATTTGTGTATTTCTACTTCTTACTGAATCGATATTGAAGAATTTAAATCAATATCGAATCGAATCGAAATCGAATCGAATCGAAACCTAAAGAATCGAAATCGAATCGAATCGTGAGGTTCTTAACAATACCCAGCCCTACAAACAAACATGTTTTCTTTCATCTGGAGAGCAAGCTTATAGGCTAGGGCATCTCTGCAGCACTACAGTACTTATATTTATAATGCTGTTTTCACACATTTTTCCTTTTTCAAAAATTTGTGATTTTCTTCTGGTTCTGTAATTTTGATATTGCACTTGGCATTGGTATTTGAAAGGCATTTTCATATTCCTCCCTTCTGATAAACATTTGTTCAAGGATGTACAGGGAATTGCAACTGTGATATTGCTAGTTTTTTTCACAAATTTCAGTGGACTTTGATAGTCAAGCATTTTTATTCCTGGTCAAAGCAGCGCCATTGGTGTTTTCATACTTTTTGGTCTGACTAAAGTGACTCAGGCAATCTAAAGCTAAATTATAATGTGGTTTTGTTTGGTGTCATTGATTGATTGTACATCCTTATAGTTTCATAGTGCTTCAGACAAAGGAAAGTGATAAATGGGTGATGTTCTCTGCCTGTTTATGTAATAAATACTGGCTATAGCACAGTGCAGGCGCTGCTGTGGCTGGACTCTCAGCAGCTACACTGAATAGTATCTGAATAGATAGTGTGTAAACCACGGTGTTGTCTTGTGGGCGTTTTCTTGCTCAGTGCAGAATTTTACTGTGTGATGATTTTGTTCCCGACTTGTTTTGATACTTTCAAGTTTTGGTCATTTAAAATTCATTAGAATTTGGCAGAGCTTTACAGCTATTTAGGCAGAACCTGATGTCATGCAATTTTGATGCAGGATTAGTTACATTACTGGAGAAGAGAGACACTATTTTGATAGATATTTATTAAAATAAACACTTAATATAAGTGTTCCTAATAACATTAACAATGGCTCTGTTCAATGCTTTTCCTACTGTGATGTATTGAAATTTATTTTGTGGAAAAGGCACAAAATTAAATTAATGGTACACAATTATGAAAAATTAATGAACGAAAGACCCATTTGCAAGACAAAGTCTGTCAATGAGCGTTTTCTGGGTGGTAAAGTTGTAGCCTTGGCTTCGACAAGCTTTGGGGCATTTAAATTACAGCCAACAATGTAGTCTCAAACTGATTTTGCAGGCCAATAGCATAGGTAGTAATTGTAGTTTACAGTTTTTCCTGAATTATGTAGGGACCGTTTTTAAGAATTTCAGTTGCCTAACATAAGGGAAGCCCAGCATTTGGTGTGATAAGTGTAAAATGATTAAAGAGGTGACATCAGCGGACAGTATTAGACCAGAGCAGCCATTAAGGGCAAAATGTGTCCAAGCTGATAGCTCTGACCTCAACCAGCACCAAGGCCCAGATAAGACACAGCAAGGAACTGGTCTAACTCTCTGCCTGTCTGCCACATGATAAACGTTTTGGGTGTGTAAACACACACTAGCATAAAGTTAGAGAACAGTGTTGTCCTGTATTTTTAAACATGTGGCGACCTCCATCTTTCATACTGTACATCAAAGGTCCCCAACTATAGCATCACTAATGTCCTGCTTCACATACTGGGGGTTTCTAAACCAAAACAATACTTAAAACAATACTTATTCCTTTTCCTTTTAGTTTGCATCAGCTTCTGTGCTGTGTCCTACACAGAGTTAGGTACTCTCCCAAATATTAATGATGACTACAGTTAGAATTTACATAACATTTGCCTACCAGCATTTCTAAGTGTGCAGGTCATTGACATTTGTAATCCATCATTAAATGCAATAGAAGTCTAACTTCAACACACTAATGCACTTTTTTTTCCAAACCAGAATGTTTTATGTAATATAAACTTCATTCCGATATTAATTATAATCTCACTCAAATATCACTCTAGGAGATATCTGACAATACAAACTCAGTACAAACACAAGCACAACCCCACAATCAGAAGACAACCAAACACTATATTTGATCCAGTTCATGAACCAATAAACCATAGTCCATATTTATATAATTAAATTCTGAGGAATTTGTTTATCATATGTTACTTTTCTCCTTCCTTTCCATGCTTTAAAAAGAAACTCAGAAAATACAAAAACATTATCACAAAGATGTTAAATTAAAACTCCATTGTCCAAAGCTATCAAATCAAAATCAGGAGCATGAATTTTTCAAACAATATTCATCTCAAATCATGATGTAATTGACAGAACAAAACAAACTTAATTTCACCCTCCACCTCATTTAGCTCACAATGATCACAAATTCTCTCCTTTTCACTTAGACCTCTGTATCTTCCAGTTTCAACACATAGTAGTAATATACTGCATCTTAACTGTGCACACAGTGATCTCAGACTTTTGGGCAAATTATACTCAACATACAAAAAAAGTCACCACCTGGATTTAACTAATCAAATAGGTAAGAGCCTTCCATTGGATAATCACTGCAGTAATTAATGTCTTAAACAACCATGTCAGAAGACATATCCTGTGGTCATGGAAAACATGGCCTGCATCAAGCAAAGAAAACAAGTAAGGGGACTGCTGAAACTACTAAAATTGGGTTAAGAACTGTCCAACACATTATTAAAACCTGGAAGGATCGTGGTGAACCATCATCTTTGAGAAAGAAATGTGGTTGTAAAAATTCTTTTGAATGATTGTGATCAGAGATCACTTAAACATTTGGTGAAATCAAATCATACAAAAATCAACAGTAGAAAGTAAGTAATAGTGAAAGTAAGAGCATTTCCGCATGCACAATGTGGATAGAACTCAAGGGATTGGGACTAAACAGCTGTGCAGTCTTAAGAAAACCACTTATCAGTGAGGCTAATCGGAAAAAAGGCTTCAGTTTGCTAGGGAGCATAAAGATTAGACACTGGAGCGTGTAGTTCTCTGTCATGGATTTTTGCAGAGATTAATTAATGGTTGATCTTACTATTCATCTGCTTTTCCAATGCACTCCGCATATCATTAACAAAAACAAAACAAAGAGAAAAAAATATACTTTTAAAGATCTCTATGCTGGAGCAGCTTGTCAACCAGAATGTCCGGGATGATTGTGTCGAAGGCTGAGCTGTAGTCTATGAAAAGCATCCCGACATAGCTTCCCAGGTGTTCCAGATGGCTACCTAATGTGGGTCAGAATTTGGGGGGAGGTAGGCCTTGATGTGCTGTAAGATTAGTCTCTCAAATCATTTCATGACCACTGATGTTAGTGTTATTAGTCTGTAGTCACTGAGGCACTTTATGGCTGGTTTCTTTGGGACAGGGATTATGATTATTGACTTGAGGCAAGATGAGATGGTAGCTTGTGTCAGAGAAAGATTGAAGATCTTAGTTAAGACTCCTGCTAGCTGGTCAGCACAAGCTTGAAGTACTTTACCTAGTACGCCATCAGGTCCAGTGACTTTCCTCAGGTTCACAACCTTTAGCACACCCCTCACTTGTTGTTCTTGGAGAGTGAGTGTGTGGAAGCTGAAGGTCCGTGGGGGCGGCACGGTTGTGTGGGGCCTCTTTGCCTCAAAGTGAGCAAAGAAATGGTTTAACTCCTCTAACAGCGAGGCATCAGTGTTGACAATCACTGGTGCATTGCCTTTGTAGTTTGTGATATGTTGTAGTCCCTGCCACACCAGCCACAAGTTATGTGTGAGATGGTTCTCCACTTGCCTCTTGTAGGCCTTCTTTGCAGCTTTGATGGCTCTCCTCAGGTCTGCTTTTGCTGTGCTGTACTGGGTCCTGTCACCTGACTTGAAGGCAGAGTTGCAGGTGTGAGGGAGTGACTGTACTTCCTCAATCATCCAGGGTTTTTGGTTGGGATAAGCTTGGGTGCGTTTGTCCACGATGACATTGTCGGTGCAGTTTTGATGTAGAACAGTACAGTTTCTGTGTGTTTCTGTAGCTCAAGATGTTCAAATATATTCCACTCTGTGTGTGCAAAGCAGTCCTGCAGCTGAGAGAGTGCTCCCTCAGGCAAGGTTTTTATGGTCTTTATTGCTGGTTTGGTTTTTCTCCCAAGGGGGGTGTATGCTGGGATGAAGAGCAGTGAGAGATGGTCTGACAGACCCAGATGTGGGAGGGGTACTGCTCTGTATGCCTGCACGGTCTTTAACCAAGCTTGTTAAAGTTTTCACGCAAATCCAGTGTTGAAACCCCCTGCTCTTGGTTGCATCAGTATTTGATTTGTTGATTCTAGTAGATGTTATTTATTTAATTGGCTTTTGTATGTTATTTCATTGGCAAAAATGGAAATGTAGCTGGGTCTCGTCCTGTGAGACTAAATCATCCGAGGAAAAACTCTGGATACTGAACATGCTGAAGGTCAATATTTGACCAGTTTGACACACAAAAATTCATAAAAACACACCCAGTGTTCAGCTGTAGCAGAAATATCACAACGAAAATTATATTTATCCTATGGTACGCTGTTGGAATGATCCTTCAGCCCCAGTTACATTACAGAGTACAGTAAATCCATTAATTAGATAAATTTTGCGTTAGCCTAAAGGATCTAAACATGTGCAACAGTGATTTCAGTTGGATGTGTAAGTAGCATTAGCCCAAGTCTTGTTGTTGTTGTTGTTTTGTTTATGCTATGTTTATGTCCATGCTGAACACTTCCTCTTTATGTTTTCTGACTCTTATCAGCTGTTAATACCACCCTTGTTTTGCTGTGCTACGCAAGAAGAGAGTGTAGTTCTTTGTGAGCTATCAGCACTGTACAGGACAATGATTATCACACTGAAATCAGTATATTATTTTTTTCTTTAATATCTATTAGCCATTTCAACCCTAACACCACTCATTTCAGATTGTAAAAATTATATGTCTAACATGTAAAAATACTGGAAATGATCGTCAGCAAGCCTTAATCAAAACCAGAGCTGCAGTGCAGAGCTGTATACCAGAGGAAAACTGTACTGCCCTTCCCTCATTCTCTTTATTTATTTACAATGCAGTACATCGAAGCCAAATTTCTATCAGTGCAGTATTCAAATTGCAGAACCAAATTGCAATTTTTGAAAAATGAAAAGTGTGTGAGAAAAGAACATCATAATGAGGTACTGTTGTGCTGCAAAGATGACCTGGCCTAAAAGTCTTGTTCTGTAAATGAAAGAAAACCTGTTTGTTTGGGACAGACCTCAATACATATCACAACATCATGATTTTATTTTATTTTTTTCAGTGAACATGAACATCTGTGAACCCCTATTCGCATCGTAAATCGCAATTGCAATTTCAGTCAAAATAATCACAGCATGACTTTTTTTTTTTTTTTGTTCTACCAAATTGTGCAGCCCTAAAAGATTCAATTAATAATGGCTAGTGCCAATTAGGACAATTAATCACATTTGATCCCTGACTGGAAAAATTATGATCAAGTAAGAGAAAACAGTACAAAAAAACCTAAATTTAAATAAAAATTTTAATTTTAAACTGTTAAAAAAAAAGAGAAGGAAAACAAATCTTGTGGTGACTCAGAGTAATACTCTGTAACAAGACTAAGAGTCTAGCCATGGTAGCAGCTCTGTGGGACTGTGCTTTGGAATATTGATGCTTTGAACTGAATGCTAACATCAGCACTTTAACTTAATCAGCACTAACTTTTCACAGACTTTCCATGTTGTTGTTTTGACTTTATGGGACATTAATTTTTCAGTTGGTAACTCATTTTTCAGATTATTACAACATAACATGCAGGATTAAATTGCTAATTAGTTTTAAATTTAGCCGAGACTGAGAAATGTCATTAGTGTTACAAGTATTTTGCCATCAACCAAAGTATTGGCGGGAATACACACGTTGACTTAATGATGGCATTAGATTAAACATCAGTAAGTTATTTTAATTTCTTTTGGAGGGGACATAAATGTGTGTATCAAATGTTGTGGCATTCCATCCAATAGTTGTGACATTTTGCTCAAAACCATAAATTTCAACCTGCTTGTGGAAGTGTGTGAGTAAAAGTCAGTGGATCACCAAAGTCAGTAGGATTCACAGTCTGGGCACAATGGGTAGATGTACCAAATTTCATGGTAATCTAGGATATTGAGATATGAAATAGTTGACTTGGAGCCATGCTGCTAGCATGGCCAAAAAACATTCATGAAATTAATCAAATCTTGTTTAACTGACTAAGCATTTTTTCCAAATGTGTGTTAAAAGCATCAGTCTACTATAGATTTCTTTTTCATCGGTTGACAATGTCATTAAACTGACTTAAAGTGATATCCACTTTGTGAGAATAAGCCATTCAGTATGTACTCACCACTATGCCGATGTAATGATGGGTGAAGGTCTTCAGTTCACAAAACAATCCTGGAGTTTTAGGAGAAACAGGGTAGCAGCCTCATCCAGTACAATGGCAGTGAACGGTGATCACGGATAAAACGTTTAAAAAAGCACACAAAACAAACACAAAATGTCTCCATCCTGCTTGTGTGGTGTAATCCAAGTGTCCGCGAGCCGCGACATTAAAAATTAATATTCGTATATATCTCAATGGACGCACGTGCGGAAGTCTTGCGAGATCGACGCCATGTTTACGTCCTACCGGCTACATGCTACAGTTGACATTTCTGCTAAAAACATGGCGTAAATGGCGTCTTTTGCGGTTAATTTTTAATGTCGCGGCTTGCGGACACTTGGATTACACCACACAAGCAGGATGGAGACATTTTGTGTTTGTTTTGTGTGCTTTTTTTAACGTTTTATCCGTGGTCACCGTTCACTGCCATTGTACTGGATGAGGCTGCTACCCTGTTTCTCCTAAAACTCCAAGATTGTTTTGTGAACTGAAGACCTTCACCCATCATCACATCGGCATAGTGGTGAGTACATACTGAATGGCTTATTCTCACAAAGTGGAATATCACTTTAACTAACTTAACTTAAAATAGAGAAAGTACCAAATGTTGCTCCCTGTGCAATAATGCATCTTCCACATACACACTGTAGTTTAGAGACTAGAATTGCAGGGAGTAGTTCAGGACAGTCTGTTTAATAAGCCTACTGCAGTGCAGTCTTGTGATAAGTAAATTTGGGTTCTTATAGGCAACCATAGATGTAACTGATAACAAGTTATGATCATTTCGTGTCAGTTAATAGTTTATAGTTACAGAGCAGGAACATATTTATCTCAGGGATCTAAATCAGCCACTGTTTCAAATGGCTGTCATTTCCAGTCCAGGAATAAATGCTCTGTTCTGACCAAGTTTTACTCTTGATCTTCTCCACATTTAAATATAAATCATTTGTTTTTATTGAAACACAAGCAATGCTGCCTCAGCCAAGACACATTACAACGATGACGAGAAACATTTATCTTGAACCTTGACTTTAGTTACACCCTTGCCTCCCTTTAGGAGCACAGACAATTGATGGCTTCTAGTGTTTCATTTCAAGGTCTTTCTAGTGCAGGAGAGGCAGAAGGGAGAGGTTGCGGGTGCCAGAAATGGCAGTGTGAGACCCCTGGAGTTAACACGTTCAAATCAGGATCAGGATCAGGATAAACTTTATTGTCCCATGCGGGAAATTTGTTTTAGACAATAGTGCTACATGAGCTGCCATAACATATATACATATATAACAATTTAAACAAACTAGAGATTGAGCATACACAATAATAGCAAAGAAGAAAGTCAAATGGTCACAGTCACAGTGACGCACAATATTGCACATAGCCAATATTGCACATTTCCCAGGGAGTTGCACCATTTTATGGTGCGGCACATTCAGGATCAGAAATGTCAGAAGCACATTAGTCATTTGTGAGGTCAGTCAGAAACCTGCAATTAGCTGAACTTTTCTACTCAATCTCATCTTTATGTGTCTGATTCCTTTGTCCCCTGACAGGTGGTTGTGTGTTTTAAACAGCACATGGCCTGTATTCTGCTGACAGACATGGAGCCACCCACCTCCAGTCCCACAGCAATTCACAATGGCCCCCTCCCTGACCTCGGCCCGGCCACTGGCCTCGACTCCAAGCAGGACGCAGATGCCACCTGCCTCACTGTCCACCTTTACTACCAGGGGAAGGATGGAGAGGGGGGTGGTGGCAACGGTTCAGAAAATGCACTCACGTTTCCAGCCGGGGAGTACATAGCTGAAGAACTGTGCATCAGTGCAGCGAAAGCGTGTGGTGAGTCACATGAAAATTTCAGTTCTGATGTCTGCCCCCGCACACAAAATACAGTTCAGTTTATTGATATGAAGTTCTAACATCAGTTTCATGGGCTTTACACAATGCTAAAAAATGAAAAATGCATCAACTATATTTGAAAAGAGGGAATGATAATATAATATAATATAGTGGTGTGAAAATGTATAGTGTAATGTTTAATACGCTGTTGATTTACCATGTAGGATTTTAACAACTTATAAATTCATCTTCATGTTCAAAACCATGATAGCTCACTGGTTAGATGATATCCTTGTTTTTATCACCACATTTCTGGTTGTTTGAATATTGTCAAGTTCTCTTGTTTGTGTTGTACACTTTGCTGAGCAACCACTTTAAATGGCCGACCATGCCAAAAATGACAATAACAACAATTATAATTGTATTGTTCTAAAAAGTGTTCTAACACAAGTAGATGGTAGAGGCTACACCACAGTGTAACAATGGCCTTCTCATTTCCAAACACAGCATGTTGCAGTGTTAATATTGGTCAACCGAGTACATCTGCTCGATTAAACAAAGATGAACTTGGACCTGTGAATGCACCAGAGCCAGGTGAAGATTGCACCAAAACAGAAAACGCATGCTTGAATTTGTCCATTATACAGGCCTCAATAGAAGTGAATATGAAACAGAAAATATTAATTGGATGGAAGTGTAATGTGGTCGTATCTTTAACCAAATCTGAGTAAGGAGGAGCAGTTGGCCTATCATGAACTCTGATGCTAAAATATGCATCAAACTAACACACGCTAAAAACATACTTACATGGCCAAGACACACATGGAGAAAAGCTTGAATATGTACATCCCTCTCCACACCAAATAAGGGATTTTCTTTTTGAAGAATGTTGTTTATCCCTCCAGTACAGTTCAGTGACTTGAAGATTATATGCCAAGGAGCATTGATTGCTGTTGGCCCAACACCTTATTAGGACATTTTAGGTTGTTTTCTTTATTGTCTTTATTTATCTTTGTCTCCTGTCACTATATTTAAAGAAAAACGGTGTATATATGTATTCACATCAATACAGTTGAAAAATTCCTTGACTTAACATCCAGTGGCTATGTAGTGGCAGCGCAATGTAGGCTCTGAGCCATGATCTGCTTGGTTTAGATTAATCTCAGTCATCCAGGTAATAAAAAAGTAAACGATCAAATGGACTGGTTGAAGGAGGTTTAAGAACATTTAGTGTTAATTTTCATGGCTGCTTCAGTTCTAGTGTCAGGAGTAGGGTGTCTGGGATTAATCCCTGTGAAGATGCAAATTCTCCTGATGAATCAGTGACTATGTTTATTTTCACAAAATGCTCAGTTATTTGCCCTTATTTAGTTGTGATGCAAATGCAAAATGTTTGTTGAATGAGCAAGTGTCTGTTTATGAGTCCTAAGAAATCATTAATAATATTTTAGAAGGAGGAGAGGTTTATAATGGTTAAATTGAGCAATATGTTAATGTAGTGTGGCACGCAGTAAGGCAGGCAGTCACTGACCACCAACTCCAGAGTGTGTATTTTTGGAGCAGTGGGCTTTTGTTTTTGGGATAATATGCTTGCTTTTACAGTGACAGACAAGTGACAGTTATAAACAGCTGTTCAGCACACAGTATAGGACTTGTCAATGCTGTACAAGTATAATGTTGCCTTTGTTTTGCGCTCATGTAGGTTCAGTGTCCCTGCAATCTACAGGCAACGTGCCTGAGCTTTGAGTCTGAGTCTTTGAGTACCTTTAACCCATTCCATCATGTGTCGTGCAGGAAAAAAATCTGGACTCTGTGCTCACTGAGCAGTCATACACTGTGAAATTTCTTAGATTTTGTACATCTTGCGGTACGTCTTCCTCAGGGTAAATTCATCCAACTGTATTTCTTTGCAAGAATTCCCTGGAGGTGCTTCAAAGTGGATTCAGTGTTAATTTTGTGGAAACTACAGTAGTATGTTTAGCCCAGCTTTTTGCCCTCTCTTTCTAACAAACTAGAATCAGGAAGTTGTCAACTGTTGTAGCTGTTTTCCTCTCCGCCTTAGCTCTATCTGTCTCTACCACACTCTGTTGCTCCATTCCCGCTTGAGGTGATAAGAAACAACCTCTCTCTCTCTCTCTCTTTTTATCTTCCGCTTTTTCTGTATCCCCTTGCTTTTCTGTTTTTAGTTTTTTAACTTCCTTTGTTCTCTTGTTTGTCTGGTTTATAGACTCTCCATCTGTCATCCACTCTCCCTTTCATTATTTAACAGTCAAATAAGATTCAAATGAGGGATTTTGATATACTTTGTGTATCTGGTTAGTCTACATGTACATTTGTATTTGGTTTAATATTAGGATATAGTATAACTTAGCAGTGCAAGGTTAGCTAGAATAGAAGAGCAATCAACATGAGATTTGCAAAAGCGAGGGGATAGATCAGGATATCACATCACCGCCAGGGTGGAGTCAAACATGTTCACTTTCCCAGCAGTCAGACCTAATACGATTGAACTTTTCACACAGCAAGTTTTCAGCACAGCGAAGAAAATTCTGCTCTTTAGAGGAAAGAAGGCCAAACTGTTAATAGGTCATTGATACTAATGTACTGTCAGGTGTTTTGTTATTTTGTCCAACCTCTGAATAAAATGGTATGAAATATATAGTTAAAATTTACATCAATAAATCTTAATTCCTAACGTGTACTAATCGAGTAATTTATTCTGCAGTGCATCGCTTATTTTATTTGATAATCTAATAAATAATACAAGGTAGGACTTGCTTATAGTTCAACCCTCTTACTACTTTGACTTCACTTCCCCTGTTGTGGTTGAACATGCTTCCTCTTAAACACCCTCATACTATTGCTTCACTCTTGTGAGTGCTTCCTCCTTTGTGATGACATCTTCATTCTCCTAATAACCTGCTTGGCCCGACTTATAAAACACCTTCTTCTTGCTGGTCCTGGTGTTGTGAAGATGGAATGAAGAGTTGTGGGAATGGTCCGAAACAAAAACACAGGCATGTGGGACTGGTGTTGAAACAACCCTGAACAACTAGATGAGTGCAGATCTCAGATGATGAAACACCTACTGCAATGCCACCACAACTGTCAGATGTAGCCAGTGGAAATTTGCAAAATTTTGAATGTAGTTTTTTTGTATAGAATTGTTGAGTGTAAGTTTTCTTATTTAGATGTGTGCAAAGTGTTTTTATATAGTATTGTATAGTTTTCTTGAAGATGCATATCATAGTGTAACGGTATTGTAATTGAGGAAGGAAGGAAGGAAACAAACAGGACAATAAGTCCTAACTTTTCTATTTAAACATTGCTATTTATTTAGAACAATTTGTTATTTACAAGCAAACAGGTGATAAGATGATATGATGCATATAAAAATCTACAATTTTGTAGAAACTCACAAAAGCTGAAATTGAGAAGAATTCCCACTTGATGTTCTGCATGTCCAAGTGGAAGTTGTGGCTATTCAATGTTAATGTTTTGACATAGAGCCGATTAGATCACCACTGTCATGTTCAATTTCTCAGGTTTATAACAAATCAAATTTTAATGAGAATTGGTTGAGAATTAAGCAAGTTACAAGTCGATTTTGTAACGAAGTCTGCATCTTGCATTCGTTTATTAGTGGTTCCTGAATGCTCAAATATGGGGACCGTGCAGACACATAGATGATAGTGAAGCCAACAAAATGGGGATTTATTTGTCTCGTATAGTACCTAATTTTAGTGGATCCTAACATATGTGGTATGGAATTTATCTGCGGAGACTCCAGTATAAGATGAAACAAAACCTTTCTATGGATGTCAGTCTTTCAGCCACGACAAAGGCCAAAATGTGGCCTGCAGCAGAATAAGTAAGCCTTTTTTTTAGCTCTGCACTTTTTTTTTTAGCCATTTTTAGCCTAGCACTTGTTAATGACTTGGGGCCACTACCAGCTAGTTAAGAGGAATGATGAGTCAGCAGGCTGTATAAAACAGAGCAGCCAATAAAATAGGTTTTTCAAGGTTCCTCAAAAATTGTGTGTCCACAAAAAATATCAAGCTGATGTGTCCAGTAGTATGCAAGATTAGCTGTGGACAAAGGATCACACAGGCAGTCGCACACACACAACCAATCAGGCTTATGCTTGGTGTACATAATTAAATATTCTTGAAGTAGGCTATTATTGTCAGATGAAGTGGTAAATATCATCCATACTAAGTTCTTTCATTATAAAAAAGAATACTGCTAGAAAAGCTGGGTGGATGTCACAATGTGTCATTGTCATTGCACAGTTGCTTGCAGACTACAGTATTACTACTGTGTGTGTAAACATACAGCACATGCACGACTTTGTTTGTCTAAATATTTGCCAGTTGTGCTCTTACATTGGTTAGAAATCTGTGCTCTTTAGAAGTATTTTTATTCCAGCTTGAGTATCAAAAATGTGTCAGTTGGTTTGAATATGGTTTTAGTAATGCTTTCCACTGCATGTGGAGTACAGGGTGAGTCTGACCAAATGCAAAACACTGGCTGACACTGGCCCTGATCTCTGCTCTCTCTGAACAGTTACTGAAAGCAACTTTGTGACATTGTTCCCTTTCTCCCCAGGGATTGCTCCAGTGTATTGCAGCTTGTTTGGCCTGATGAGGGAAAGTGACCGGATATGGTTGCCCCCCAATCACATCTTTAAACTGCACCCACCAGCCAGTGAAAGCCTACACTTCAGAATCAGGTAGATCTTTTTTTTTCTTTTCCTTAATGTGTTTTGAACTTTTCATGTGTTGTTTTATGCTTGGATTCCTTTTTTTATTGGATCTTCTTTTGTCCCCTTTTCGGTCCAGATACTATTTTCCGGGCTGGCATAACAGCGAAAATTCACTTTACGCCCATCGCTATGGCCTGTCCAAGGGGATGGAGACCCCTGTGATGGATGATTGTGTCATGGCATACCAATTTTTTCAGGTTAGTCATTATAACGTATGGTACACACCATATCAACATTAAAGGGATACTTTAAACTTTAAAGGGATTAAAGGGATACTTGGGATTATTTATAATGTGGGGTTGAATAGTTACTGATTGTCAGTGTACTACCTGCAGTAGATGCCAGTCGGCATGCCCCCAGTTTGAAGAAGCCAAGAGGAGTACCTGCACTGAAGCTAAGCAATGCATTACTGTGCACAGGATCAGCAACAAAACGTATTTTAGCCACTTAAAAAAGCTCCACCTAAAAAAAAAATCAGTATTAGTTTAACTGTGCCCTATATATAGAATCATTTGCCCACTAAGCTTTGCCATTGTATGTTATGACAGTTTCTCATCAGGAAAGGCTGTCTGACAGAAAGGTAAAGCAGGGAAAATATTCTAAATATGGCTTTGATTCAAACTGATGTTGACTTTTTTTTTTTAAAGAGGAACCTCTTTTCAGTGCCTTTTGTTGCTGACCCCATCTACAGTCCGTGCTGGTGCTCCTCTCCGCTTCTCCAAACTAGGGGCGTGTTGACTGGCATCTACTGTGGGTAACTGACTGGCTATCAAAAAGTACATCATACTGTACAACCCCACATTAAATAATCTGAACTATCCCTTTAAGTGAGTTATTTTCTTCTGTATAGGGTACCTCGTATGTCTGCATTTTACACTTATTCTCTTTATATTTTTTTCAAAAATTAGAGTACATTCTTAGTCTGGATCGTTTTTAGGTTTTTATTTCAAACTGGATTCAAACCAGAGAACAGTGTTCTCAAGACTAGTGTCCTCTCTATGACCTCAATTTCTCCTTCAACCCCCTTTCCTGCTTTGCTTTTTTTAATACAGTGATAAGCAGAAATTTTGGGTGGGTGGGTGCTTGTTACCCTCTCTTTTTGACTGATTGCCAGTCTGTCTGTCAGTCATACCAGCCATTCTCTTGTGTAAGTTGAGAAAGCAGGATGTGCAGTAGTAAGAGTGTTTTTAGAAGTGCAAATGGAGAACAAGGGTATGTCCGGGTTCTTTTCAGTTTGCGTGTGTCTGTACATGCATATGTGTGTGTGCGTTTTAAATAGTTCCTGCTTTTTTTTTCTTTCCCACATGCTTGTGTAAGCTTGACACATTCAGCTTTGTTCAGCTTTGTTTTTATCTGTGTCAACACATTGACCTTCTGAATGTCTGTTACATACAATCACCTGCTCTAGAGCGACTTGTACAGTCATAACAGCAGGGATGAGTTAAAGGAGTTTCCCCTTTAAAATACATTTTTTTATTTAAAACACATTTTTCGTGTGCCACAAAGCTTATTATCTTTCTGATTCCAGTTAATTTGGTAGTTATCTCCATAGATAATTTTTGTTGAATTTTTAAAAGGTGGAGCACCTCAGTCTGACGAAATGTTGCAGCCAAATCCAAAAAACTGTTCTAGGCTTGTTTCTATTTAATAACTTACTTAATAAACACTTTAATTAATGTCTAGCCATGTTCTGTGAATTAAACACTTGTGCTCTTGGTAAGACATCTGGCATCTGTTTAATCTCCTCCTCCCCTATCCAACCCTTTCTTTCACTTTACTCCTTTCCTTTGTGGATATCATCCCTGCCATTTGACTTTTTTGTGCCTTTTCCCCCTTCCTCCAGTGGCGTAGTGACTTTCTGAATGGCTGGGTTCATATTCCAGTGAGCCATGAGGCCCAGGAGGAGTGTTTGGGCATGGCAGTGCTGGATATGATGAGGCTCGCCAAAGAGAGTGGTCAGTCACCTGTGAGCATCTGCAATGATAACAGGTAGGATGTACTCATTCACAAGTTCCAGACTAGAGCTGCATGATATGGGAAAAAACATCATATTGTGATTATTTTGACAGATCTTTTGATTCATATACTGTATGTTTCATGATTAGCGTGATCGATCAGTTTTTCATCACAGATTTCATTTTAATGATGATGTGATATTTGGTGGAGTCTTTACCAAGCAAACAATGTTTTCTTACGTCTGAAGAACATGATTTATAGGCCAGGACACCTCTGCAGCACTACAGTACTTCATTATAAGACTGTTTTTCACACAATTTTTGCCCTTATCAAAAATTGTACCTTTTGTAATTAAGATATTGCACTTGGGCATACAGTATTGTGATTTCATTAATAATCTGATTAATTTTGCAGCCCTGTTCCATACGATTTTAATCTCATGCGCATGCTGCACAATTTCTCAACTTGATCATGTGAAATACCTTGTTGCTGTGTTGGTGTGCATGTGGTGCAGCTCATGAATAATGATTTCAGAGCAGCGTGACAGACTCCTCAGGACACAGCATCAAGATAGTTTGATTATGTGTGTCCATGCAGCTGAATGAATTATCTCAGTGTGAGATGACATTTCAGTTGAATAGGTTTTTATTTTGTTAATTTATGTATTTTATTTGAAAGGGAATGAGAAAAAACGATATTGTTTGTGGCAAAATAGGCTCGTAGAACATCTGTGGTGCGTATTTAAATACAGGATTCAGGGAGCCATACCAAAAATTTATTGTGGACAAGGGCAGGCTGAATGGCCAACAGTTTAATGGATTGGTGGAAGATCTTATATATGCAAAGGAATATTTAAAACATATTACTGATTTGAATAATATCAGATAAATAATAAGTTAGAATCCTGATTGCAGCATGTACACTGGCATAAAGCCAACATATCGTTTTCTCTTTTAACCCTGTTTCCTCTTTCACTTGCTTCTCCCTTCTGTCTTTGTCTTCCCTGATTATTATTCATTCCCTGCTCTTTTTGTTATTCTCAACATCTCCATCTTCACCTCATCACCCTTCTCCGCTTTCAGCTACAAGTCCTTCCTGCCGAGGTGCATGCGAAGCCGCATCCAGGAATATAACATCTTGACTCGGAAGAGGATCCGTTATCGCTTCAAGAAATTCATCCAGCAGTTCAGTGAATGCAAAGCCACAGTGTGCAACCTCAAGCTCAAATACCTGATGAGTCTGGAGACGCTTCTGCCCTCCCTCTACTCTGAGCGCTTCCAAGTCACCAACCTCTCCGCACATGAAGCTACCATTGTCGTCATGGGCAACAAGGGCATCCAGTGGTCAAAAGGGAAAAAGGAAGAGGGAGCAGAGGAGGTGAGGACCAGGAGATGGGTTCATGTTGCCGTGGTAATGCATTTGTACACTAGTCTGCTACAGTTGTGCTGCTGTCATGGCTGTTTTTGTACCGATAGATGGAGCTCCAAGAGTTATTTAAAATTGCCAGTAACGACGGGAGTGCTTGTGTCTGCATGCTTCTGCATCTAATACAAATGTAAACCACTGTTATGTACTCCTTTTGTGTCTCCAGGAGCTCCAGACGTACTGTGACTTCCCAGAAGTGATTGACATCAGCATCAAACAGGGCAATAAGGAAGGCTCTGTGGAGAGTCGCATAGTTACCCTCACCAGACAAGACAACCAGATCCTGGTGTAGTACACAGTTTTGTTTAATTTGCTCTATTCCAGTCTAATCTAATCCACTACAGACTGTAAACCAAATTGCCCTTTTGGGACATTAAACCTCTACTCTGCTCTAACCTGCTCTGCTGATGGCTGGAATGTGTTAAAATGACCACATACTTGTTGTCAGAGCCAAGTATTCAAATGGCTTGTTACAGCAGCTGGATTCAAGAAACGGCAACGTCTGTTTGTCATCTGTTTGCAAGACAATTTTGACAGTTATGTATTATGTTACTACGTTATGGTGTGTTATATATTACTTACAGTAGATGGTGGTCAGCATGCCCCCAGTTTGAAGCAAAGAGGGGCAACAGCATAGAAGCTTAGCCATGGACAGAGTCAGTAGCAAAATATGTTTTTGCCACTTCAGGAATGGGTGGTTTGGAAAGAGCAATGTTTGGCTTATATAACAGCAGTTTCCCATCAGAAAAGGCTCATTGCAGGGTAAAGTGATGAAAATACACTAAATATATCTTGCACTTAGAATTATATAGACTTGTTTTGGGTGGACTTTTTTTAGGTAGCTAAAATATTGAGATTGAGATTGAGTGCTTATTATTTTCATTGATTTAAAGTATATAAAAAAAAGGTACTGATTTTTTTTTGTTCCTTCTCTATTCTCTTTGCCTCTGTCTGGCCTCAAAGGAACTGGAGTTTCATTTGCTGTCAGAGGCTCTGTCTTTTGTCTCATTAGTTGACGGCTATTACAGACTGGTTGCAGATGCCCATCATTACTTATGTAAAGAGGTGGCTCCACCAAGACTTCTGGAGTGCATTCAGAGCTACTGCCATGGCCCTGTGTCGTGAGTATCATACATGTGCACACTTGTACTCATGCACCCATGACCACAGAACCATTCTTACACATACACACAGAGAGTAAAAGACACAATCTGTCTCTTTGATCACAGGATGGAGTTTACGATTGGTAAGCTGCGTCGCTCTGGTAACCACCAAGGCCTGTACATCCTTCGTTGCAGCCCCAGGAACTATGACAAATACTTCATGTCATTTGTGGTTGGGGTAAGCTGTTAATGTTAGATGGTCATCAATGCTGACAACGCAGTCTTTGCTAGTACATAGACATTCCTTACTGGCCTGAACTGAGTGATTCCCGTCTGTGTTCTGATGTGACTCAATCGGGGAGTGTCCTTTGGTATTTTCAGCACAACTGAACTGTGACCGTTTGTCTTTTGATTGTCAGTATGAGACTATGGTGGACTACAAGCACTGTCAGATCATCAAGACGGAGGCAGGGCAGTACATTCTGAGTGGTGCTAAGAAAAGCTTTGGCTCACTTAGGGAACTTCTGCACTGCTACCAAAAGGAGGCGCTCCGCACTGATGGGTACACATTTCAGCTGACCAGGTGCTGCCCCCCCTCCTCAAAAGGTCAGTGTTGACATACAAACATACACTGATGAGATCATGCACTGTATACTCACACATATAGTAACACAGCTAAAAGAACACACATACAGTAAAATGCAGACATTTAAATATACCTTAAAAGATTCTTCAGCGCACTTCAGACTTTTTTAGACTTTGTTGGATCTATTATCCATTATTTTTTTCCTACTCCTTTTTAAAAAATAAAATAGTAAGGAACAGTTTTCCATAAGGCTGCAAAAATAGGCAATAGCGCCTTTTTCATGATATGTGGATGGAATCAAGTTTTAACTTCAGTCATTTGTAAAAAATCAGTTTTGTTAAAACCTTCAGTCAATGACTTACAGAACTGATCTCTGAAGTTCATATGGAACAATGCCTAGTGTACATTGCACAGAGTGCAAACGGTATGCCAATGATAAGTCAATTTGAGACAGTGATTAAAGGCGTGAGAATGCTTCCAGTTCAACATTCTGTGTCAAAGCATCCAGTTACCACTTGTTTAGAGCCTCATAGAATTCCTCACAGAGGTCTTTGACACCCTTATCTTGTTATTTTGTATACATTAATTTCTTTCAGTTTCTTAACCAAATCGCTCAAATTCCTGCTGCAGCTAATTACCAAGGGTAACTCAAACTTGAACTGATGCCGGGGGTTCAGGAACATCATTTAAGCCAATGAAGAATACATACTCTTTATTCTTTAAAGTAACCACTGACCTTCAGCATATTTATTGACAAGCTGGATTTAGTTACAGTATAGACTTAGTTACAGTATAGACCAGAGGTCACATGACTTGGACTCGAGTTAGACTCGACTTGATAAAATCAAAAATGACATGCAACTCAACTTGGATTTTAACACCAATGACTTGTGACTTCACTTGGACTTGAACTTTTTGACTTGAAATACTTGATACCTTCCCCAAAGAAAATGAACCACAAATCAATTTACTTTCGTAATCAACTAATGTTAACACTACTTAGTCCCAGTAAATCGACACTTAAGTCCCCAGATTTACTTTGTTTGAACCAATCCACCAGCATCCAGTCAAGTTGCAGGAGGTAACCATGAAGACTAACGTTTTGTCACTGAGCTCCAGGTGGAAAAAATCATTCCAAAGATAATTTTGTTTGCATACAAATGCTACGTGGTTGTCAACAAAAAGGAACTGTGATATGCAAAAGGTGTGGGATGAAAATTACAGATGGACATGCAACAACCTCCAGCTTTGATTGATATTTGAAGTTGCACAAAAAACAATAAGTTGAGGCTCTGTTGTTAAATTGGCATTACATCCATTAAAGAGTGCATTATCACTCATTTAGGACTTGGTCTTGACTTGGTTCTTCAGACTTACAAAACAATGACTTGGTCCCATACTGATAAACTTTACTTATATAGCAAAACAAAGTTATAGAATGCTTTTCAAGACAGAAAAAAGGGAGATGCAGCTCATGGGAGCTTTTAATCTTGAATGCACTACTTGCCGAGTTTCTTAATTACAGTTTCAGAGTTCAGTCTTGCTTTCCCATTTACTTCCCATAATATGTTTTCACCCCAAAAACAGAACAGTTAGGCTAAATAGAACAGTATAGGTTTTTAAGTCAGGTGTTGCACAACACTGTATTGTATGTGTGTATACTACTGAAGCATAAGTATAAGTATTATCCTTTAAATGGGCAGAAAGTCAGATTTGTATTGCCTCATGGCTCTGTGGGCACTGGAAAGAGTTGCTAATGAATACTAATGATTCAGTAATTAATTCACCATGTTTCCAGCTGGTAAAGCTCTTGTCTCTGAGCAAAGTTACCTGTCTTTAAGGGCCATACTGATATCATGCTGATATTCATGATTAAGTGATTTTATGTCTGGTAGCCGTTTCATTTCCACTTAACAGGGTCACACATTGAAAAGCAATAATCTGTCATTTGATGGATCCTAATCATTGCCCATCTTTGCCTTTCTTCAGATAAATCCAACCTGCTGGTGTGTAGAAATAATCAAGGGGCAGAGGTTCCACTGTCTCCCTCTCTCCACATGCACAACATCAGCCAAATGGTCTTCCACAAGATCCGAAAAGAAGACCTTGTCATCGTAAGATAACCTTTTGCTTTTCCTCTCATCTAAAAAAGTCATACAAAGATTAATAACTTGGCCATTTCTTCAGTCTTAGTAGGCTATATTAGTCTAGGATTAGATGCATTGTTTCTTATACATATATTTATTTGAAGAAGGTTAAAACAAATCAGATAGACCCATGTATGTGATTTCTTACTCTGAATATATAAGTTATAGATCTGTACTTAAGTGTGTCTTTGTATTTGTGAAATAACCATGAATGTAAAGCTCCAATAGACTGATGACTCCTGTGGGGTCAGTTAGGTCACTACCTGTTGACAATAAGATTTCCTCAGTCAATCCACCGACTGCAGCTCAGCGTCATCAGCAGTCCCCATGGCCATGTATGTGTTATGTGTGACAGTGCGTGTCAAGCACGCTCTCACCTTAGTGACAGCTCCATTTCCGTCTCACCATATGTTCTGTTATTTGAGCTCTTAGAAGTTTTGTACTTAGGTCTGTCACAGGAAAACCACAGCCGTTCCACTAATCAGAGAGCTCAGGGGGTTTTCTGTATTGCCAAATTGTCTTCTCACTGTTGTTTTTTTATCTTCCTGTTTTGAACTAGTGTTTAGCTTTGTTGTGCATATATTTTAGACCTTAAATCTATTTTGTTGAATCTTAAGCAGTAAAATCCTTGTGGTCAGATAGGGTCTAGCTAACTAGTTTGGTTTCTGGGCTGCATGATTTAATGGATCAGTTAGTTACTAATCTTTGGGGTTTTTGGCATTAATTGTCCAGTCAGTTCTTTCTAGTGTTTCTTAATTTCTAGACTTCAGATCAGGAACCAAAATTAACCTTTTGGCTCGTTTTGCCAATGGTAGGTAAAGTGAGAAAATTCACCAACTAAAAATTTTTTTTACTGTCCTTAAAACTTCATCGTGTATTATTTGACTAAAAATAATTTCCTCATGTTTTTAGCATGCAGACTCACTTTTAGCATCACTTTAAAGGACCAGTGTGAAGGATTTTGCAGCATGTAGCAGTGAGCTTGCAGCTTATGAACACCTTGTCTCACTCTCTTTACAAGTGTGCAGAAGAACCTATGATGGCCATAAAACTCATGTAAAATGCGAAAAGGAACAGCCATACAGAGCTGGAAGTTAGAGCAAACCAGCCATTAGCAGTTGCTGTCAGACTCTCAATGTCTGTGCTGGAAACAGAAAATCCACTGGACCTTTGACAGGCACCAGAAGCAGATTCATGGCCTTTTGTGGGGCTTTATCGAGTGTGTGCGTCTGTGGGTTAATGTCGTAATGGCTTCCTCCACTGAGTTTTGACATGGCAACAATGATAAAAGTCAGACATGAGTATGAGATACATGTGTGAGATGTACAGCAGTTAAATCTAAATTTTTCATAATCAAATCCAAGGCTGCTTTGCTTCATACTGTATGATACATGGCTTGAGCTTTAATGTATGTCCATGTGAAGTTTTTATTTGTCTCATTACTTTTATTAGATACTGCACTAAATAATAAATAATTATTTTTTCTTTTCATTTATTCATTCATTGACCGTAACAACTTATCTTTGAGGGCTAGAGCCTATTCCAGATGACAATGGCCGTGAGGTCGGGTGCAGCCTGGTTGCCAGTTCATCGCAGGGCAATATAATCAATCTCTTTAAAAAATAAAAAGGGGGGGCAGGGGTGTTACATCAACTCAATAAGTAGAGGCAAGAGTATTGTCAGAATGCACTCCACCTTCTTTTTAAAGTAGGTTTTCAATATAACAATAAACCCTTTTGTTTTAGAATGAGAGTCTGGGCCAAGGAACTTTCACCAAGATTTTCTGCGGTGTGAGGAAGGAACTAGGAGACTACGGGGAGATACACCAGATGGATGTTGTGATCAAGATCCTGGACAAGGCTCACCGCAACTTTTCAGAGGTTTGCATGTTGACTGAGTGTTGAATGAAGCATTTATGTTTTGTTTTGTTTTGTTTTGTTTTTTGAGTTGAGAGGAGATAAGTTAACAGGATCTCTTCTCCCGTTTACTCCCTCATAGTCATTCTTTGAAGCAGCCAGTATGATGAGCCAGCTCTCCTACAAGCACTTACTCCTCAACTATGGCGTGTGTGTTTGCGGTGATGAGAGTAAGTGCACAACACACACACACAGAGTTAAACACACCCTACTGTGACAAAGATGATCTCAAAGGAAATAATAGTTGTAGTTATCCTCACCAAGGGTATATAAAGATGGTTCAACATCTTACGTGTAGATGAGAGGGATATTGAAAACAAGACAAAACAGAATGTTTTAGAATATAAAGAAAGGCAGGGAGGCTGTTATTGCTACACTACTCTACAGTTGTGGTGACGATCAAACAGAGAGCAAATAAGGTTTCTGACCCACTGACCCACTCCGTGTCATGCCCTGACCCTTCCACTCTGACTGGATTAAGCCCTCGGGATCAACTAAAGGGCCACTGAAGTCTTGATCTTTACTGTCTTTGAGGTGCTTCACTATGCTGGAAGTTGTTTCCTCCTTTCGTCTGAGAAGTTTGATGGCACTGTTTGCATACTGATTATTGCAAATTTATTATTAATCCATTGTGATCTACCTTGAAAGCAAAGTGCTCCCATAAGGGGTGTCATGATTCTCCAAGTTTGTTTCAACTTCTGATTTTAACATCACGATTTGATTCGATGTAAAAAAAAAAAAAATTTTAGCACTGACAGCTATGTCATTGTTAATGTGTCATGTTAAGACTATCAAGCCTTGACTTGTAAATAAACAGATCATTGGTTTTATGCACTCACAACTGTCATATACATTTTCAAATTCTTAAAAAAAAATGACATCAAGTGTGATAAATGTGTTGTCTTTGAAGTGCTGTTTTTTTCTTTGGACACATGCCAGACTCTGCAAGTAGGTGGAAATGAAATTATGACACCCCTAACTTCCATATACAGCTCTTAGTGTTTTGGGTTTTTTGACATGTTGAGGAGCAGCGGTCAAGCTGCTGCTGCACTTGCACAACCTGTTGGCAGACGAGAACAGTTGTAGCTGTATGCTGGCCCTGTCATGTCTTAAATAATTGCACCCCCCTTTACTTTCGGTATTGTAGAAAAATGAGCACCATCGCATTGTCAGAAAATTGGCTTTGACTTGGTACTGAGGTAACACATTGGATTCTATGACTAAATCCAGATTTCTCATGTGGGACAATGAAAACTGAACTTAGCTGGATTGCAAAATTTTAATAACGTAATACAGGGAAAGTGTTCTGCCATGTGTCAAGAATTACTGTCAAAGAACTCAGAAAACCAGCTGTAGTAAAACACAAGCTGATGAAATTGAAGTTTTAAAAGAAAGAATTTTGGATGATGATGTTTTAGATGATTTTCTTTATGGATAGTACTGACTAACAAATTCATCTCCCTCTCTCAGACATGATGGTGCAGGAGTACGGTAAATTTGGTTCACTCGACACTTACCTGAAAAAGAATAAAACCTGTGTTAACATCACCTGGAAGCTAGAAGTGGCCAAGCAGCTCGCTTGGGCTATGCACTACCTGGTAAGACATGTCTCCTACAAATCTTTTAGTTTGTATAGGGCAGACACATATACACATGTATACTGAGTTAATTTATATTGTCCCTCTGCCTTATCTGCACACAGGAGGATAAGAACCTCATTCATGGAAATGTTTGTGCTAAGAATGTTCTCCTGATCAGAGAGGAGGATCGGACGACGGGCAGCCTGCCCTTTATCAAACTCAGTGACCCAGGAATCAGCATCACCGTGCTGCCCAGAGAAGGTGAGACACATGGCTGCATGTCATGTCCTGATGTGAGAAGCCTTGTACCTCACACCTGTTGGACACCATGTGTGAACAATG
>JAJHUR010000453.1:0-17164 GCA_027495735.1 Lutjanus campechanus
ACCTTGTTAAGTCACTTTTCGTTAAAGTGTATGCATTCCTTTAAATCTGGTAGTCTGTGCAGCTTGATAAATACAGCACACAGAAGGCTACTGGATAAGAATATCAATACAAACCTGTCCAATCTCCAGTACTGAGTGAACATTGTCCAGGTCCACGGCAAACTGATTGTTCTGCATATCATAAACCATCCTCGAACTGCCGATGTAGTCAAAGGTTTCCTGGAGTCAAACGGTCAAAAAACACATGCAAACACCATGAGTAAGTGCAACATTAGATTTGGCATACTGTTCATCAAGCACAATGGTGTGGAAACAACTGACCCCTTGAAAGAAGGTGTAGAGGATGGTGCGGTTAGGTGGGGCCTCCTGGGTGGCGTTCCGCAGAGCGTGAGCGGCTGCCAGAAGAGTGACGAACCCAGAGACTCCACTCTCTGCTCCTGGAGCGATGTCAAAGAAAAAAGACCTGCTGTCCAGCTGCAGAGAGGAGGAGAGACGATCCATCAAGCAGATATAGTATCTAGGTAAGTGGTTCAGTTCAACTTGCCATGACCTACTTTTATGACACCATAAATCAACATGTGGCCTAAAACTACAAGGAAGTGCAGCCCATCTAGACCCTACCTCTCTTTGGAAGATGCCAAAAAGTTGACCTATGCCTTTGTTTGTTCTGATCTCTATTACTGTAATGTACTAAACTTGTTCAAAATGCAGCAGCAAGAAATTGAACAAAATCTAGGAAAAGAGACCTTATTATGCCAGTACTGATGTCTTTACACGGGCCACCTGTAATGTTGAGGATAGATTATAAAATTCTTTTACTTGTTTTTAAGCACTTAAAGGTTTAGCGCCTTCATACCCCTCTGATTGCTGTTTTGAGTATGTTCCAAACAGCTCCCTCAGGTCATTTAATGCTGTCTTGCTCAATGTGCCAAAAAACATATGATGAAGTGGCTTTCTTCTGTTATGGACCAATAGTCAAAGGTATTTATCGGCTCCAGCTCCAATCAGCAGTGATGTAAACATGGCACTTGGGTGGACACATTATTTTCTCCCCTTTTCGGAGAAGGTGATAAAGGCTTCTCGCCTATTGTGCTGCTTGGCTTGAGTTGGTTTGACTCTGCTGGCCAGCACAGCAGAGTTTGCACCCACTTGAACGTGTGTATTTTTGATGAAGCACTCGTCTTAAGTCGAGTGTCCAAATGGTGGATAAATATTTGATTTCCTGTACATTCTTCACAATTAATGTCCCCCGTTCTTTTGTTATTTCAAAGTTTTTATTATGAAGCAGCAGAATCAGGAAATGTTGGGTTTTCATCAGCGGTAACTTAACACGCTGAAAGCCAACATGAAACAGTAAAATAAAGCAAATACCTGAACATACAAACAAACGACGCAGGACAGAGAATAACTTCAAACCACAGAAAGAAAGTACTGAGAGCTGAACACAGCTTTTCTGAGGGCACATCAGAAAAAACACAGAAGACAAACAGGTGACAATGAAATAAGGGTCAATTGCCTAATTTTAGCGAGTCTGGCTGCATCTAAAAACTGCTAATTTTGGTGTAAAAATTGTATAAGACAAGTAACATCTGCTGATAGTTTTAAGAAACAGCTCAAAATGTATTTCTATTATCTTGCTTTTAATAAATTCCACCTTTGTTAAACATAATTGTTTTACTTTTTTGTTTTTCTTAAATTAACTTAAATAAATGTTTTTATTACTAATATTGTTCAACTGTTTTTCTCTTTAGGACTTATTTTATTGTTTTAACTCCTTGTGTCTCCTGTTTTTAATGCTCGTGTTATTAATTTCTTTCTCTCGTGAAACACAGCTGTATTATATGTTATGAAAAGTGCTCTACAAATTAAGTTTCTTCTTAGTAGTCTCAGTTTCTTAATTGCTCCCAGTAAAAACCTCAGACGCAACCTGCTGTCTTCAACAAGTGTGTTCAGCTCACTGCATAGCATTTTCATTACTCTCATTTATGTTTTATTGTCTTAGCTCTTGTTCTCAGTAACAAAAGCAGGGAAACTATTTACACAAGGAACAAAGCACAGAAACACTTCCAGTAACACAGACTGTATCTGTGACTATAAGGTCACATGACATACATTACAAAGCAGGACTTATCTTGGACTTGGCTTTTATTCTGGAAATCTTTCAAAGAGAGTGAGATCACTGCCGCAGCTGGCTGAAAACATTTTTCATGAATTCACATGGGCATGCTAATTACTAACAAATGTTTTACTGGAGTGAAATATTGGTACATTCCTACTTTATCACTTTTGCTTAAATCTATAAGAAGAGGGATTCCTTCCAGTAACTCACCCTGGCTGCAGCTATGACCACATTCTCCCACATCTTGTGGCCCTTGGCTGTGTTGTTGAGAGGCTTGGTGGAGGCCCAAACATTATAGTCACCCAGTGGGTCACAAACCATCTCTAAAAGGAGACACAGAAAAAAACAAAAACAATATGGACTCTGGTTAGAATTGGTCGAAAAAGCAGAATCATTGACTATTTCCTTGTATTAAAATAGATGCTCTTGATGTGTAGCCTTTAAAAACATGGCAGAAAAATTAACTAGAAAAAGAAACTGCCATATCTATTTCTACGGAAGCCTGTTTCTGTTAATGTGATGGATGATACTTTAAGATCTTGGAAGTCATTATATAATATAATAATTACTTATAATCTCAAAATAATGACTTTTTTTTCAAAATAATAACTTAGTTTCCCAAAATATTGAGTTGGTTTCTCCAGATAATGAGTTAGTATCGCAAAAAACTCTTAATTATTACAATTACAACTAATTACATTGTTAGGTTTTGATTATTTTTGAGATACTAAGTCATTATTTTCAGAATGTTTCTCAATATAACGACTTAAAGATTATCTTCCTTTATCGTGTTGGTGTTAATGGTCATTCATACTATTGCCACTTACTATATTACATCTTGAATAATAATAACATAAAAAGTAAACCTTTATTCATGTTGTGTAAATACCTGGGCTGATGCTGAAGTTGATGTCATTCCTCCTCATGCAGGTGGCCGTGTCGGTGACGGCAGACATGTGGGAGTACAGCTGCATGGCGCACAGCGGGTACTGAGGAGTGCTGCCGTTCACAGCGCGGTTATGGTCCAAGTAACACTGGAGGAAAGCATACTCATATGAAATCTCTTCATGAGTGGGTTTGTTTTTACAGAAACAGAAAACCACAGCAACATTAAATTATTTTAATGAATCTCAAATAGTTTTAAATGCTTGGAACAAGTTAGAACATATAGAAGTGGGTTCAGTGCTCTTGCTCAGGGGCACAGTGGCAGGTTTGGGCGCAGTAATAGTCAAACTACCATGTTGAGGACTGAATTAATCGCTTTGACACAGGAGCTGCACTGGTGATCAAACCACATGAAACTGCTGGTTTACAGAACAGTTAAACTCGTCTACCCTGCTTTCTTATCTGAGAACTGGGGCAGACTTATATAAATCATGACATGAATACAGGTTCTGGAGAAGTCGTAAAAATGTTTCAGAAAATATACTCCAGTCACCAACACGCTGCGGTCCTTCACAGAGCGATGTGAAGAGTTTTACAGAGGCAGGTTTAAATCTGAAGGTCGCCATTACCAGTGAACTGAAAACGAAAGCTGAGACAAAACAGAACAGAAAGTCGCAGCTCATCTTGAGCTCTGCGGGTTCAGCGATGTTCGCTCTATTCTGTGGAAACATGAAGCCGCTGAGGAGGAGAAACATACGTACACTTAGTCTGCATCAGAAGAGGCTCATTTAAAACCTACTAACAGTCTGTAATATGATCCGTCTGTTTTTGTCATATACGATGCTGGAAGAGCAGTTAATGACATGTGGGCTCTGACGAATCGTCTCAACATAATGTGCCACAACATGTTGGCTTTAGAGAGAAGATGAGCTTAAGTGCTGTTTTATTGGCCCCGTTCCTAATCTCAACCACAACTGGGACAAGTTCAGATCAGATTTAGCTGCACTGTGCTGTTCGTGTAATTCATTTCTCTTCACCAGCACCTGAAGCAACTGGAAAACAATTAGACAGACATTTTGTTTTGACAATGATGAACAATGCAGTAACTTTAAGCACAAAAATCATTATATCACATGGGATTAACCAACTAAAATATCATCTTTTATTGCAAACTTGACCCGTTTCCTGTCATCTTACCTGCCGTATGACCCGAGTTTCATTGTCGTCTTTCAGAGAGAAGATGGGGAAGTCAAACTCCTCATAGGCCAAACCATTTCCCAGAGGGTTCCACACGGTCACATTACAATGGGCAAAGGCCGGATCGTAGCTCTCTGAATACACACCTGAGGGAAATACACAGACTGAATGTCAGCGTGCACTAAAGGAGCATGTACTGCAGAGCAGAAGTCATGGTCCTGTGTCATTTATCAACATAACTGATATACATTTGAAAGGTTCTAATTTGGAGCAGCAGTCAGGAATTAACATCAGTTATAATTGTTTCCATTTTTAGAACCTTTACTTTTGGTGAATGTCTGTTTCCTAGTATAAGTTTAACATTTTGTCTTTTAACAATCCAACAGAGTAGGCTTATACACACGTATCCTTACCAAAAGAATAGTAATGAGTAGTAAAATGTTTTTCATAGTATATGTACAGTTTTGTATACAGACTTTTGCATAAATTTTGAATTTAGTTAACATGTGCAAACGCCACTGACAACCCCAGAGCAGACAAAGCCTTGGTGAATCCCCTTAGGGGGCCCCTGACCCCAGGTTGAAAACCAATGCTTTAGTGGGCTTTTTCATATTTTATTCTTTGGCATTACTATTACTCAGTTACTTTTGAAAATCAAATTGCTTAAACAGCTTAAAGTTCTGCTTAAGTTTGAAAAAAGTTCATAGATTTTCTTCTCCTTAATCTCAAAATTGTAAACACCACAAGATTTGAAAGTGATGGCACATCACACACTACAGGATATTATTAATATTATTATGCCGGTGGAGTAATGCACCACCTAACATGACCTCAGATGTAAATAAAATGAGACTGATGTAGTGCAACACCATGCTGTAGTAATATTAATGCTTTGCAGTGAGAAAAAGGCAGAAGACTAATTGAGCCTGGATGAGACAATGTTTGGGGAGATGGGTTGTCTATTCTTCAGCGAGAACTGGAGTTGAGATTTTAACTGTCAGTTTTAATGTCTGTCAATAGTAGTATCCGAGCTAACAACGGCCTCGAGGGCTGGTGTGTTTACGGTTGCTTGGTAACACCGTCAGCTGCCCCAGGACTACTGGAGCTCTGGGACTTTGTTACGTTACATTAAAGACCTATCTCTCGCATTGGCTGTTGTGGTCCTCAGAAAGTACTGACATAGTCATCCAGATTTTAGGTCCTAAATATGAAACATGTTTGAAAATTATCTGTAAGCAGCTCAGGGGGTTTAAGATTGGATCTGTAAACCTCTAACATTTGGTACTGATCTTCAGCCCAGATAATCTGGGCTGTGCATCAGTACCAAACAAGGTCCCAGAGCCGATTTCTCCTCCGATTGTCAGGAGATAAATCAGCCCAAAACGGACAAAATGGGAATACAGGATGGGGGGAAAAAAACCCTTCAAGAACCAGCAACTCCCTCCATTTCACATCTCTCTATTTACATCTACTGTGAGTTACCTATTGAAAAGCAATGTACTATGACCTTTTTGCACTGTGTGCCTGAAGTGTTTCATGCCCAGTAAAAAGCAATAACTCTGGTCACTCTGGTAGCTTTGAATTTATGATATGTCTGTGGTATTCTACAGTAAAAACTGAAAAAAGAAGAAAAACAAACTAATGAGATTCAATCTGAGAGGTAAATTCAAACATGGAAATAATGTGACACTATAATATCACAGAGACTGTTCACTTAACATGAAAACTGAACCAACAACAGCTTGTAATATCATGAGCTGTGCCCTCGGAGGATCATATAACTAAAATTAATGACTGTAGCTGGCGCAAGGCTGAGGGACAAGTCTCAGCAGGCAAACTCTCACTCACCTGTGTTTTCGTTGGGGCAGGTGGTGTGTGGAGAGAAGCCCTCGAGCGGGTTCGTGTTTGGCGCCACAACAGCAACGCCAGCCACCCTGCTGGAGCCGCTCTTCAGCTTCATCATGATGGATCTGACAGGCAGACAGTCAGCACGGGGCAGTGGAAATGATACGGGTACAAATACAGGTCAGACATGGGTTTGAAATGTTGGGTAAGTTTCTTTCCTCAGGGTCAAACTGGCAGGGTTTGGCAAATTCAATGAACTGCACATTTTGTTTTACTGGCTGATTAGGTTTTACTGTCATGTCCTGATGTTATTATATTTTTACCCAGGTACAATACTATATTATACCAAACTCTGCAATATCTACATTTCAACTTTGAACAAGATGTCTGTCAAATCAAAACAAGACTCATTAAGAACTACTGTAGGTGCTCCCTCTGCAGGGTGAGACATGTTCACTGTACCTGGTAAAGAGCGGTGACTCCAGGATAACCAGATAAGGAGGATTGGGACCGGAGCGCAGGACCCAGTCCAGGTTTTCCTCTGACTCGAGCACATGGAGCACACCCACATTACCTGACAAAGAGGCTGACATCCAAAAGAGGAAATTAAATATCAGCATCCGTGATATGAGGTGCAACAGCAGTACTAGACAAAAATGTCCTTAAAGCTCATCTATCAAAGTGTATCCAATAGGCCCTTTCTCCATTACTGGAAAGGTTCTACTACTACGATTTACACTACATTCTGACAGCTTTTTATAACCAGATATTAATAATAGAAAATGCCTGGTTTATTTATTTGGCATGTTGTGTGCTTTCATCTTCTTTGGCAATTCATTTCTCACAGTCAGAGCAACAGAATGGATTTGTATGTTTCAAAACTTGAAATTCCTGGAGCAACCACACAGAAAATTCTTCAAAAACATTTACAACATTTAACTGATTATGTTGTGAGCATTTTACTACAAAAAAACAAATGAAAAAAGGAGACTCATAGGCCATCACTCCACATTGAAGATATGCAAAATTGCAACAAGTATTTTTACTTGTTGTGAGTGTCCCAAATACATTTTGGATTTATAAGACAACAAATAAGCATCACTTTAATCCATTGCTTTACTCACACTGGCAGCCTATTTGATGTGTTGCATTGAGCAGACGCACACACGGGACAGTGTAATTGAGATGCACATAAATCTTCTTTTCCACTGAATTACAGCCAACACCTGCAAGAGAAAAAACACTTTAACAACTGCACAAGGAGAGAACTATTACATTATGGCAAAGCTTTTACCAAGACTACACAACAAAGGGAGAAAACAATAAATTATGTCATAAATGGGTGGATTTTAATTGTTCAGAGGACCTAAAATGGAACTTGCATCCTTTATCTCTCACTAGTAAAAGCTCAGTACTAATTTTAGACTTGAGATTAGCTGGGAAAATCAGATATAGCAGTTAAGACTTATGTCTGGCTACATCAGTGGAGTTTACAGTAGGAGGAGCAGGTGAACAATTTTAGGTTCCTGGGAATCAACATCACAGACAACCCCTCATGGAAATCGCATTTCTCCACCCTGGTACAAAAAAAAAAAAAAAAAAAGAAAAGAAAAAAAAGGCTGTATTTTTAAAGGAAACTTAAGGAGGTAAAAATCCCATGGTGTGTGTGTGTGTGTGTGTGTGTGTGTGTGTTAACTTCAGCCGAGGAGCAATTGAAAGCATCCTGAGAAACATCACAAACTGGCATGGGATGTGCACAGCCCAGGACAGGTAAACTCCATAATGAGTCATTAAAACTGCTCAGAACAGCACTGGTGTCCATCTACCGAGCATCAGTGTCCAAAGGATATTAAAAGACAACCCACCCACCCCAGCCACAGCCTGCTCACTCAGCTGCTGTCAAGCAGGAGATACACAAATGTCCACTGCTGCCACACCACCAGACTGAAGAGCAGCTTCTTCCCTCAGGCTGTGAGACTGCTCAATTTATCCTCAGCACTCCACCAACTAAATTAGTTTCTCCTACATTTTTATTTATCTCTTTAGCCAATTCAAATCAAGCATACGTCCAAATTTCATTATACAACCATGTGGTTAAAGATAAATAAATTGCCTTGTATGCTTAAAAGTAAAGTATAACAAGAGAAGTGAAAAGAAATTCACGTGAAACATGTCTTGAGAAATACACACTTTTTAGGTCAATCTAGTTAAAACTAAGAATATAACACAACAGTCCCACAATAAATCCTACCTTTAAGAAGGTAATAATGTTTTCAATTTCGGTAAAATGGTTTTAGAGAGGTTTAACTTGATTTTAATTTTGTAAGACACAGATGGCAGTGCTGTTGAACTGCACTGTATTATGCAGATTATAGGTCAGTGGCCTATAATTTGGGTTTTAAATATTTTTATTGTGTAAATTAACTTTAACAGCTGTCACTCTTGGCTTTTCGAAAAACTAGGAGTGTGCTGGAAACAAGTATACTTGCTTCAACATGCTAGATTTTTTCTCACATATGTTTAATCTGTAGTCTTATGGACTTGTCTGATGTCTGAAAAGGAAGTACAGACAGACATGAAGTAAAAACAGACATGTTTTTCAATAAAAATGTAGCTTTCAGTTTGGTTCACTTATTGGTCCCATAGAATTTTCCACCGACAGTACTCAGACAAACATCAGTAACTTTACAGTAACATTAAAAATCGTTTTAATTCAAACAAAAAGTTGTGGTGGATCACTCATACACCAAATTTACCAAAGAGCCCTAGAGATTTCAAAGTGACTAATCCAATGTTTATTGCTTGGACTACTCACAGACTGTCATAACTTCCATCCAACAGGTCAACAGGTAGACTTTTCAGAAAACAATAGCTTTTGGTTTGGTTCACCGGTTTGTCCAACAGCATTTCCTATTACCTTTACTGCATTCGGAGAAACAGCACGAACATTAATGTGATATGAAAAACCGTGTTAAGTCAAACAAATTGATATTTTGGTGCATCACCTGTATGCCGAATTTACCACGGCACCTTAAAGATTTGAAAGTGACTCAATTTGTGCTTCAATTACTCTCTGTGTTTAATGACAACCAAATCGACATTAAATGACGAAACATTCAATGTAATTTGGCGTGATGTTTTAGCTTTTAATCCCTCGCGCTCCGGGCGGCCGCAGCGGGGGAATCACGAGCAGTCACGCTGATGCTGAGTCGCTCATATCAGGAGGGCAGACCCAGTCTGTGACTGGCTTAGAGAAAAGTCGTCGAAAAGACTTGATACATAGAAATATATGATTGTTTCTGACCTTCCAGGTGATGTAAATGACTTAAGAAATGTTGCAACGCCGAACCCCATTGTAATACTTGTATTAAATAACCCGGCAGTGGAGATTAAAGCGAAACAGGGCAGCTTTTGCTAACGCTGACTAGCCTAGCATTCGGCTAGCTCCAAGCACAAAGAAGCCAAAGAAGCTAACCGCCTGAAACAGAAACACACTCCGCTCAGCAACAGATACATGGACATACAAACTGAACACAGTTAGAATACAACTTACCGATGAAAAAACAACAAACTAGCAAATTAACAATCCAGTTGTTCGACAGCAAATCCATCTTCCTGGTTTGGAAAGCGGAACCAAACAGTGAGTGTTGACATGGAAAACGTCCGGGTTCCGCTGTTTGGTTCCGGTCTCCTGCCGGAGTCGACTGAGTCAAAATGGCAGCTCTGAATTAGAGAAAGCCGTATGTCATTACTTATAGGAGTAACTTTACAAAAAATTATATCCTTGGGTAAAAAAAATGGTGATTTCCTCACAAATACTGTATAACTAATAAGATAAAATAAGTTTTCTTTAAAATTTTACAAAAGTTTCAAGTGTTGAAAAGATGTTTCCAATTTTTATGGACGTTTTGTACAAATATTTAGCATTATTTTAACGTGTAATATTTGGGTTCTTCAACTATTCTCCAGACATTTCGAGGACGTATGTTGAAAATCTATTGATTATACTGACCAAATATGTATATACATAAATGCAAGTTAACTAGCCAACACCCAGTTTTCTACTGTTTTTTATGAAGATTTTGAGCAGGATATAAAAGCTATTAAATCTTCTAACAATAAGACAGTCATAAAGGCTGTAAATTACTTTATTTAAATTTATGTAAGTTATGAATTAAAAATTTTGTGCCTTTAATATTCCCTCTTTGTTCCTTTTTATTTACTTTTAATGTATTTGTATTTTATTTTTATTGCAGTTGTCTCCTGGCTTCTTTGTTTGAATTTTGCACCATGTTACCGATGTTACTTGCTGTAACTTGCAGTCAGTCTCAATAAACATATGCACACGTAAATGTAATATAACAAATTTTTCTCCTCCCAACACTTCCTTGTAGTTGAAAAACCAGTGCAATGCCAGACAAGGTGTGACTCAACTCTGTACTCACTTAACAACCACGATGATTCAACCCTGTCGTGCACTTTGGATACTTCTAACCCACTTTTATATACTTACACAATAAAACCATCATCGTTCTATAGCTTTGGCCACAAAGCTATTCCCAAATACCACATAAAAAAAAAAACACCTCACACACAAACACTTTGGGTTTCCGCTGATAAACAGGCATTTTTATTTTATTTTCCCCCAAGATACACAGAAAGAGCAGTGCTGCTCACTTTGAATTATTCATCTCATACAAGTCAGAAAAGAGACAGTTTACAGCTCTAATGAAGCCACAGTACAGAGATGAGGCAGCAGCACTTATAGTACAAGAAGAAAAAGCTTTTAACAGGAAGGTGATGCACAGAATAAGATAGTTAAAAGGATTAAAGAGGTTTAACATCATCATGAGCAAACATATAGATCTCTGTTTTCATTTCTCATGTGGATAATTGTATTAGTTCTACAGAATAAGTGTGGATGTGTTTCTCTGAACAGATAGTTCTTCTCTTTGTCTTGTCTTGTCTTTTCCTCTCCACCTCGTCTCAGCGGAACTGAAGTGAGCTCACACGCAGACCAATCACATCCTTACCGATCTCGGTCACCTAGAAAATAAGGCAAGGGTTAGAGGTTATGAAGGGGAAACAATAAATAAGATAAACACTACATAAGATGTTTTTCAAGATCTTGTTTGGCATTTTGCCTTTATAATCGATACTGAGAGACACAACCACCAGGAGGCCCTGACTTATCTTTTTGATGAAACACAACAGGTGAACACTTGTATGGATTTCAGCTGATTATTGCTACTACTTGATTGTATTACAGATTGTGTTTGTGTGTTTTTCTTTTTCCCATTTTCTTCATCATTTACTTGGCTTTGTTTACTCCACTATAAAGAGAAATTAGTCTCAATACTACTACTGCATGTTACATGAACCACAAAGGTGTGTTTGTACTCTGCGTATATAATTAAAGGAGCAATATCACTGTTGAGGGTTGTTTCCACCTGCACCACCAACCAATGCAATTGGTTCTTCAACTATAAGGAAGCCCTTGTAGCTGAATTTGTTTTTTTGTTGTTTTTTTTTTGGGGGGTGGGGGGGGTGTCAGGGGTTTTTTTTTTGTTTTTTTTTGAAGAGCTCTTCAGGTTGACTGAGATTGTGAATAGCTATTTTGAGTCCCGACTTACCTGTGTGACCCTGCAGATCTGGCCTTTGTATGTAGGGCAGTAGCAGGCTCCAGACAGAGGGCACTTCTCAACAGGACGTCCACGGTACAGAGGGACAAAGGACGCAGCGCACAGATCAAATGGATTGTGGGGGTCATAGTTCAACTGGTGGGCGTCTGTCGGGGTCTTCTCACAGGCTGCCAAAATCTTGCGGGTCTGAACAGTAGGGAAAGATGTAACATGGTGTTAAGACATGAGGAAAGAGAATAGTATTGAGCAAAACTACTTTAAAGGGATAGTTGAGATTATTTGAAGCAGTGTTGTATGAGGCACTTACACTTAACAGAGAACCAGTGTTATACAAGCGTTATACAAGCCAAATAGCTCCCTCTCCCAACCAATCAAACTCCATAAGCAAAAGTAGTAATTTTACCTTGCAGAACACAGGAGTTGCTGGTCTACTGCTGCCTTAAGCGGTTAGTTTGTTTGTGTTGTTGTGTTACTTTGGTCTTTTTAAAAGGTCAGTTCTGATTCACTGGAGTTGCACAACACAAACAAACTAACAGATCAAGGCAACAGCAGCCCAGCAACTATCTGCAAAGTAAACTTACTGATTTTATCAATGGAGTTTGGTTGGTTTGGAAAGAGTGATACTGGGCTTATATTACATTGGTTTCCTGTCAGGAAAGGCTGTCTGATGGCCAAGTAAAGCCATGAAAATATTCTTAATATAGTGTACACGTGAGATGATATAAATTTTTTATGTGGACCTTTTTTTAGGGAGCTAAAATACCTATATTTGCTGACCATGTCCACATCAGTGCGTTGCTTAGCTTCTGTGCTGGTGCCCCTCCCAAACTGGGGGCGTGCCGACCCGCATCTACAGCAGCTAATATACTATCTATTGATAACTCATACAACTTAATTTCAAATAATCAAAACTATCCATTTGATGCAAGTACTAATCCTGCAAAATTAAGCTTTGAATGTCTCAAAACAAACCTGCTGTGCAACATTTGGATTCGGACCCAGCTCAAGCAGGCGTCGTGCAAATCCGGCAGCTGTTTTGAAGTTGCGCAGTTTGAAGAAGAGGTTCAGAGCCGTACGCAACACCAGCACCATGTGGACTGGCTGGAGATTGCAATGGGTGAAATACGCAGCCATCTGTGAGGGAAAAAAAGCACACATGAGAAAATCAGGCTTAGGAATGAAGCAGAAGTATGAATAACAATCACTTGTGGCGATGGTTGTCAGAAAGTTGGAAAGCCACACATTCTTACCTCACACAGCCTCTTCTGCTCCTCCAATGTGTCTTTAGGCAACTTCTTTCTTTCTGTCTCCATGGTCAGGCCCACAATGTACTCTCTGCAAATGGTGATCAGCTGCTGAGCCTGAAACAAACACACACATCCCAATCACACAGGTGATCCCTACACATTTAATATTCACATTCTACATACATATTATCTATGTGGATTTCATTGTGCGAATTTTATTTGAGAATGATATGCACACTTAGCTGCCTGCAGTCACAAATGAGTTTACAAGACACGTTGCAATAATCTGTGCTGCATTTGCAATTCGTAGCTGGTTTGGTAATCACCTCTGCAATCTCCTGCTTGTTATCGACCACCAGCAGAGGCACAGACAGCAGGATGGCTCTGAAACGCTCAACAGCTTCCTCAAACCGCCCAGCTGTGGTCAGCTGGTAGCACTGCTGCAGGCGAGCGATGAGGTCGGAGAGACGCAGGCCCACAGCTGGCAGTCCTTGCTTTGCCCCACAGTCCTAAAAAAAAAATTTTTTTTTTAAAAATTTGTCACCAAATAACATTTTCAAGATGAACCCGCATCCTGTCTTAGGGAAAATATTTGCTTGTTTGCTGTTCTTTGTAATTAAGCCACAATTTCAGCGGCACAATCCTCCCCTACAATCAAAATTGGGTAAGAGTGGAAGAGAACCTTGTGAAAAACTTGTTCATGTCATCTAATGTTCCCCCAACATTAGACAAACATGCACAGAAATAATATATTTATTCCAGCCAGAGAGGAAAGTATCAGATTAAGCATTTACATGGTTATCAGGTGCTAAAATTTTCTTTTATTTTTAAATTCTATTTTTATTAGGAAGGTCATTCACAGTCCAGGTTTGTAAGACAATTGAATACATAAATCACATTTACATAAATACATAATAATACAGGTATAACCCAAATAATGGCATTAAACTTAGTCAAAATAATGCTTCCCTTCTATTTTTCTCCCTTCCATTTTACTGTTAGTAACTGTGAACAATTGAACAAACAATGTCACACATACTCATTTATCTTTAAAAGTCTGCTCCTCATAGTCCTTTGAAAATGGCAATCAGGTGCTAATATTTTCTAATCAAAAGTTCACACCAGCCCTCTCAGCCCAATTGAAAATGCCTTCCAGTCAGGCCGGTCTCTCAGCTGAGTTCAGTTCAATTCATGTAGCCCAACAACACAAATCACACTTTGCCTCATTTTTTAGTCTGATGATTATTGGAATATTAGGGTTCATGTAAATGTAGCCATTACTGTCAAACTACTGGACTGGAAATCCAAGTCAGGGAGACAAAAAGACTAATAGCTGTACCTTCCAGTTTCTCTGGGGATGGCTGCGCAGACAGGGCAGCGAAGGAAGCCCCAGGTAACAGGTGCGGCCCCTGGATAGGGTCTGCATGAACAGCGACTTGTAGGGGCCGAAGCTCACAACTCCCACCTGGTCGTGGAGCAACTGTGGTACAGAAAGGGAACAGTAAATGTCATGAATTGGCCACATGTCAGGCAATATTTTAAAAAGCAAACAAAAGAAAGGGAAAAAATGTGATCGTGCACATACTCTCATAGCAGTTTCGAAAGAGCCAGCCAAGATGTGATCCACTGGCAGCTGGGAGTTGTTGCACCACATCTGGGTGGGACTCATTCCCTTGGTCGGTGGGACGAAGAAGCCGTCTTCTGCTCCTCCACCTCCACCAGCCGGCACGTCCTGATGTTTGGGAGAAAGACATTGACATAAGAAATGAGTATCAGAATAATATATAAAATATGGGCTTATCTGTCCAAAAAGTGCCTGATGAAAAATCCATCAACACTATTCTTGTGTCTCGCATTAAGTCTGTTTTATTGGTGGTGGGATCTGTAATGATGTATCCCCTCTCACCAGCTCTGGGGGAAGGTCCAGTTCTTCCTCCACATCCCAGCCTCCGCCCTCCTCTTTCCCAACTCCTTCATCCCCTAATCCTTCCTGGGCATCCATGAAGCCATCTGAGAGACAGAGAAAGACAAGAGAGATAAATATCAGTTTATAAAACATTGCAGTGTTCACAAAGTGACCCAATCTGTTTACTGAATGATGAGGTTTAAAACATTCTCAACTTACCTTCATCCAGCTGAAGCTCAGCATCATCTCCCCAGCCCTCGCCTCCTGAGGCATCCATGTCCAGGTCGGCAGCCATCTGACCTGCCTTCCCTACAACAGAAAAACACAGTTCTCTTTCAAACTTCCCCTCTGTATCTCACAATGGGGTTCCCCACTCTGCATAGTCCTCAAAGATGTAATACCACTACACAAGTCTGGCAGTCCTGACAACCACATCATGAGGAGGGACATCCTCTCCGTATAAAAAGGATGATGCAGCATCATCAGCTCATTCAAAAACCTATTCTTGCTTTTCACTCAGAAAGCCAACTCTCTCGACACGACTGCTAACAGTGACACAGCTAATTAAAATTTGGCATGAAAATATTTTGCAAGTGTAAAGAAGTATCAAAATTTGCACAAATACTCCCTGGGGATTGTTCTTTGATAAAACCCATTAGCCATGCAAAAATCAAGATGGCTGCCACTTGTCCAATTTCCTGCCCTGAAATATTACTTAAAGAGCAATATTGTGAGGAATTATCTAAAATGAATGATCTTGTTATCAAATCAAACACTTATTTTGAATGAGCTGGTGACGCTGCATCATCCCTTTTATAAGACCGAGGACTCAATGACTCACCCTTTGCTGCAATGGCTCCCTCAAAGAAGCCTTTCGATACGGTGAGCAGAGGCCAGTTGGTGTCCAGAGGGTTGATGGGTGGAGGAGGCTGCAGCAGCTGTGCATTGGGATCAACCTCTGGCACCTACAAGAAAGAAGATCCACCATTATTTTATCAAAATTATCTATTTATCCACTAACATGAGAGCGGTTTATTATCATATACAAAAGTGTGGGCCTATTGAGTGTACTGCTTCTGTTTTACACCACATGTTATGATTGTCCATGTTAACTGTATGAAGGCACTGGAATGTTTTCTCAACATACCGTCTCCTTTTCTGGGTCAAACGTCTCCTTTAGTGCCTCAGCTTCCTCATCCAGGCCATGAGTGGCTGCAGTCAGGTAAGCCAGAGACTCTGGAAACATGCACACAAACAGATACACACATTGGCTCCTTGTTCCACTGTTAACGATTTAAAAATAACATTGTTTTGGTAAGCACATAGGTGGAAACCAGGGTGATGTATTATGGTAATAGATTAAACTTTCTCATCATAATCCATTTTAACGGTCATTTTAATTTTTCTTATTATTTTTTGATTGATAATGAGTCATAGCCAATTTAATAGAATTTCATTTGCAAAAAAACTTGATCACAATAACATTTAATATACAGACCAAACTTACAGAAACACCGACGACTGACAGACGTAGTTTTAGCCACTTGCTTGTCCTTCATCCTCCACCATATCAACCACATCATAATTATTGGGCTCAGTGTTGCCTATTTGGGAACTTTCTTGCTAGATTTGGTGACTTTGTGCAACTTTATTTCTAAAAACCAGTGACAAATCCAGTGACTTTTTCAATCACTGCTCTTCACTCCGACGTTCCTATAGCTTATAAATATGTAATATAAATGTGTAATATATGTGTATGTTTGTTTGATCTTCTCCCTCTCTTCATGGTTTAAAAAAAAACTTTTTTTTACTTTAAATGTATGATGTCTCTATAATGAGTTTGTAATTATTTGGGTTTTGTCTATCTTTTATAAGTCTGAAGGTGACCTCTCCCTTGCTGCAACCAACACAGCCAATAGTTATGATAGATCACATAGTTTCTATTTGTCAAAAATGATGGAGAGACTTTGAATTATTCAGTCGTTATTAAAAAATGACGGAAAATAATGGATTAACAAAACCTCTAGTGGAAAGACCAAAATAGAGAGAATATGAGTGAATATGTGATGAGGGTAACACTTGAACTCACTCTGTCCACAGTTCTTCAGGATGCGGACCCTCTCACTGACGTCTCCCAGGTAGAGCGCAGCCTGGTAGTGACCACTCATGTCCTTCCTGATCTCAGCTGCAAACAAAGAGGGCACAAATATTTCTTCACTCGCATATAAGACACTCAAACCTCCCGATGAAACACCTCAATCTTTGGTACAATGAATGAAATCATTTAATAAACAGCATTTCTCACCGATCTTCATCATCTTGC
>JAJHUR010000455.1:0-19921 GCA_027495735.1 Lutjanus campechanus
ACACGTCATGTTTTTGACAGGAACAGCTGACTGACTGTCAGAGAGGAGGCAGAGAGAGGAGGAGAGCAGAGCGCTGCGGTCAGGTGAAGGAGGGGCTCGTTGCACCGTGGCGAAGCGGGCGCGCGCGGGGGGAGGCAGAGAGAGGAGAGAGCAGCAGTCAGGTGAAAGAGTGATGCGGGAGGGGCTCGTTTGTCATTTCCCCGTTGCGGAGCGGGGGTTGGGGGCGGCAGTCATCTTGTCTCAAGTCGAGTCGAGTCTCGAGTCTCTGACCCTCCAAGTCGAGTCGAGTCTCGAGTCTCTGACCCTCCAAGTCCGAGTCCCTATGACTCGAGTCCAATTGTCTGGTAGATATATTACAGATTTGGATGTAAATGGTATTTGACTTATTTCTGTAAATCATGTACACCATGAAAAGCACTATTCTGGGACTAACCTTCAATCTCTCCATCAGTGTGTCTCTTTCAGTGCTGAGCTGCTGGATTTTGATTTCTGCCTCTTTGATCTCCTCCTTCAGTTTCAGGAGGTCAGCTGATATATCGATGCTACGGGCCAACTTCAGGTCCTCTTGTGCCTAAGTGGGCAAAAACATTTAGTGAAACTGTGTAAAGCGTAGTGTTTAAAATATGTAGTTTCCACCTGGTGGGACAAAGTTTCTCAGACTCACTTGTTTAAACAGCGTTTTGAAATGGTCTCTCTCAGTACTGAGAGTCTTCACGTTGTCCTGGATGTCCTCCATGTGCTTCTCGAAGTCCAACAGAGCAGCCTTCAGCTCGTCTCTTTCCTTTACTAAACGAAGCAGTTCTGTCTCTGCAACACCTCCCTGAAAATGTGAAGCTGTTTTTTATCATTTCTGCATCGTCATTTTAATCTGTTAAACAACACAGTAACCATGTTTTGTTTTTGTTCTTTTTTTTGTCTCTTACCCTCATTGCTTTGGATCGAGGGCTCCTTCCCCTGACTGGACTGCGACTAGGGCTTAAATCCAGGCCACCAGCCCCTCTGGCTCTTTTGTAGCTCTCTGCCTCCTGCCGATAATAATCCCTCTCCTCCTCTAGACTCTTGACAAATGCATCCAGCCTCGATGGGGAGTGTTCCCTTCCACAAACGCCATATTTAGTCCGCATGGCCTCCAACTCCAGCACCAGGTCTTTGTCTAGGAGACAGCAGCAAGTCAGTAATATATTACAGTCAACAATATAAAGCTACCAGTAGAATAGGTTTCAACCAAACTTCTGCTCACCAGCTACCATCATTTTCTCCATTTTGTCCTGCAGCCTGATTTTCTCTTCCTCCAGGAAATTCACCAGTCCCTCCATTTTCTCATTTTGCTCTTTGAGCTCCACCAGCTGGTCTCTAAGATGGTCTTTTTCAAAGTCCCCTTCAGACTGCTCCTAAATTCAATCATTTCCAACAGATTATGCAATAATTAAAAATAGGGCAGATTTTTGGCAAGTCACAGTGGTTCATGTTTGCTCAAGAATGTCAGCTATATACTAACATGCACCAGAAGGGAAATAATAATAAAAACAACAGAGTATTTACTGTACATACCCGTCTTACATTGGTGATAATATTCTCCAGGTCTTCGATGATTTTCTGTTGGCTTCGAATTTCTTTCTGTTGAGAAAGGGGAATTGTTTATTTTAACTGTAATTTACACTATTTTTCTACCCAATCCACTGCCTGTAAATGTGCAACATTTTTTATTTCATGTCTTATTTCCCGCTTTCTTACTTTAGCTTCTTGGAGTTCCATGTCAGCAGTTTCCAACACACGCTCCTTGTCCATCTCCATCCGCTTTGCAAGGTCATCTATGTGCGTCAGCTCTTCACATAGTTCCAGGTTCTTTAAAGAAAGATTGGCCACTTCAGTGGAGGCGTCCTTCTTCTTCTGCTGCAGTCCTGCTACCTTCTGCTCCAGCATTCTGTTGGTCTCCTGCAGGTACTCAATCTGTGTGGCACAAACCAGCAGCTAGCAGTCAACACACAGGAGAGTAGATACTTGCAGCCATGCAGGGAACTGTTTTTCCAGTGGAACTGGGGTCAACACCAAGTTAACCTCTCTGCCTATATGTCTTCATACATCAGGGCAAATATCTGATCCGACTTGCCTGAAGGTTAAGATGGGCGATGAGTTTCTCGTTGCTGATGTTCTGAGCCTCGAGGGAAATTACATCATGAGGTCGTCCTCCCTGAAGAGCACGATTCAGACGCTCGATCTCTTTGTCCCTCTCCTCCACCTTAAAGAAATGTTTTAACAAAATAAAGCAACATCTCATCACTTCCACCTAACATTTAACTCGTCACAGCATTAAATGCCTCTAGTTCATTTATTTCTTACCTGTGTGTTTAAGTGTTTTATAAATTCTTGAGCATTTTCAAGGTCTAGTTTGACCTTTATGATGTCTTCCTGTAGCTCATGAATTCTACAAATAAAAGTTACAGTGAGTCAGTGCAAGCATCTCCAATCAACATACATCCATCAAGAAGTTACCGCCATTCTCAATAATACAGTTCAGATGTCACAAAACAAAACAAACCTTCCATCTGCCAGCTGCAGTAGGTCAGCTATATACGGATCATCAGGCTGCGACACAGGATATGCTGATGTAGAGGAGGGAGGTATGAGCTCATCAATCTGCATTCTCTGACGTCTGAAAGGGATGCTGCGCTTCTTTCCACCTGTCAAAGTGTGTGACAGAAAGTAGGATCCAGTTCTTCAAAATGTACCAAAACCTAAAAGTGATGTCTCAGTGTGTTGTCATAAAGCTTAGGTGAGCTGGTAATACCCCTGGTATTACCTGGTGTTTGCACCACAGCTTGCATGTTCTTCTCCTGCAGCTGTTGGATGCGCTCAGATTTAGCCTTGCTATCCTTCTCCAAGCAGCGAACTTTGTGCACATACTGATTATTTAAAAATTTCAAGTCAGATGTCTCATGGTCTAGTTTTCTGATCTGGGTCTTGAGCTCTGAAACGAGACAAGATTGTGTGACGTTACTGAAACAGTTTTGGTGCAAGTCGTAAGAAGGAAAGGGGGCGAAAACTGGTTATCACAGCTTACCTCGTGTGACACGCTCCTTCTCCTCCTTCACCCTGAGAAGTTCCTGGTGCAGCTCATTGTTCTCCCTGACAACCCGGGCATTCTCTACCCTGTACGGCTCCAGAAGAGCATCAAAGTTTCGACTTTCTTTCTCAGTTTTGCCTGCTGACAGTTTGGCATTACGCAGGCTTTCAGTGGTGTGGACCAGGTCACTGTAACACAGAAGAAGATATATCTGAACTACATCGCAACGCCTCTAATAGACGTTTTTCACGGCAACCCTATCAATATGACACAATAGTGCAGATGGATTTTACCAGTGATACTAAGGTCCCGTTCTATTAAGTGTTGCAGAGCCTTACCAGAGAGCCAACATGCACAATAGCAGCATCCTGACTGTTTGACCCGAATGGAACAGGACCTTAATTAGCATCACTGGCAACATCTTTTACTCAACAATTTCATGCCAAACTGGCTGCTGTGAAAAAGGTCTACTGACTCACTAACATTAAGTATGTGTTGAAAGACAGGAGGTGCAGAGGGGCTTAAGGTTTCACCTGAACAGCTTCTCCACCAGCGGCAGTGACTCTATGCCCAGTGGTTGTCTGTAGCCCAGCTGATCCAGGCGCTTCCTCAGATTCACGAATTTCCTCTCTGCGTTGCTGTTCATGGCTGTAAAATGACTATTACCAACACACAGCAACGGTAACATTAGATATTTACAATGATGTCAAGTTAAAAAAAAACGTCGTTAAGACCTGTGTTGGATAAGAGGGAACCGTTAACGTAACTACACTGGCAAAGGCTAACTAACGTTAACAGTTAAGCAGTATTTGATATAAGCTAACGTTGTGTAAGTTAGCTAACTTTCAGGCTAATAAGCTTGTATTAGCAGTATGTGTGGTTAACTACTGAGCTAGCATTACCTGCTTCTGAGATATAACAAGTAGTATTAGCAGGCTAATCGGCACCGCTTGGCTCCCGTTAACCAAAAAGCAGCTAATTAGCGTTAAATCTCGTGTTTGCCTTTACTTACCTGGTCTTGGAGAGACGCTGGTCTCCTGACAGCTAGCCTGACTAACGCTAACTTGGTTCTACATCATCGACATAAATGTCTCGCTTGGACCATTAATTTGCAATAAAAGTTAATTTCTGGCATAACATGTAGTTTTCCGTTAAAGTTGATTAATAAACAACTCACAAGTTAACATGTTTCCGCGGTAAAGAGGTTTGAAAAGAGCGCCGATTGTCTCCGGTTTGGATTCGTCGCCATGGAAGTGAAACACTGGGTCGTGTCTAAAAGGGAACCGCAAACCCGCGAAAGATCTCGCGAGAGTGATCATTTAATACAAGCCATGGTCTTCCCTAATCCTAACCAGGTCAGTTTTGTTCCTTAATCCACCTAGATCACAACCACAACATTTACACGGCAAAACACATGACTAATTTGTAAAAACTGTATAATGCATAAAAAAAAACATGTACAAATCTCGCGAGAGTTTCACAAATCTAGGGTTCCATTCTAGACACGACTAAGACACTGGAACTGAACATGGGCAGCGTGTTTTGCGAACCGGCGTTGTCCGTACCCAGGTCGCAGGGCGGAGTCGGCACAGAGATATAACCCTAGCATAGAATGAAATATCTGTGGAAGCCCATTTCCGCCAATATAATGGAAAAAGGTCGCCGGAATCATTAAGAGAAACTGTCTCAAAATGAGTTAGGTAGTTATTATTTTGATAACTTTTCATTATTTTGAAATACTAAATCAATTCCTTGTGATAATAACTCATTTTGAAAAAGCTTCACATTGAGACATTATTTTGACAGAAAAAAATCATTATTCTGAGACAGTCTCTCATAATAATGACTTAAATCACATTGGTGGAAATAGGCTTACATAATATCCCGTGTCACTGTCTGATATCAGACTGAATTGTCAACTTGTTACACTCCATTTCCATATACTGCAGAAATGTATTCCATATAGAGAATCAGTCAACTCTGTGGAGTGGGTGGATTCAAAGATCTGGACCCAGGCAACCAATGTCATGTACTTGACAAAATAAATACAAATATTTGCTATAGCATTGCAAGGGTCAGCAACTGTGAATTTATTATGTACATATGGCATAAAGAAATAACAAAAATATAACAAACAATAAAGTACTTCAAGCAGAGTTGTTGAATTTCAGAGGAACAGGCACACACATAATGCAGAGATATCTGCACCACTGTTCACTGTACAAATCCCTTTCATTAAAACAGACAAACATACAGGAAATGTTCATTCTCCATAAAACAAAAACGGACAGTTTGTGAGTAGCTAGTTTATCATCAGCCAATGTGAGGCAGTAGTGAATTACTGTTGAAACGGTGCATAGCAGCTGGACTAGTGAGACTGAGCAATGCTGGAGAAGTATTCCAGCATGTCCTGGATGGTAAACTCCATGGTGATTCCAGATCCAGGGTAGCATCTGCCGATCAGACCTTCAAAGTGCTTGTACTGACGGATGAACTCGTCTTGCATGGAGTGCCACACCACCTGACGGGAAAAAAGTGCAACTGTTAAAAGAGGAGATGAGGACTGTGACACCAATGAACAGCTGAGCAGTTTCACCCCTTTAAAGGGACTGTTAGGATTATTTGCTGTTGATAATAATCAGAGTATTATGACTGTCGGCAGTTTGGAGAGGCAGAAATTAACTACGCAATGAACTAATGTGTACACTATATTTAGAGTATTTTCACCAGTTTACTTTGCAGTCAGACAGCCTTTTCCAATGGGACAACAGCCTTATATAAGCCAAATATCGCTCTCTCCAAACCAACCAAACTACATGGGTGTAATCGGTAATTTTCCCTTGCAGAACACAGGAGTTGCTGATGTCCCACAGCCTCAATCTGCTAGTTTGTCTTATTATGTGACTTTTATGTTTTAAAAAGGATTGTTTGGATTCACCAAAGTCACACAATAACACAAACAAACAATCTGATCGAGGCAGTGGTAGACCAGCAACTCCTATGTTCTGCAAAGCAAAATGATTGATTTTGTCAATCGAGTCTGGTTGGTTTGGAGAGAGCGATATTTGTCTTATATATAACAGCGGTTTTCCATCAGAAAAGGCTGTCTGACAGCAAGGTAAAGCCATAAAAACATTCCAAATATAAGGTACACTTAACTGATATTGATTATCATTTTTAAGGAGGCTAAATTATGTTTTGCTGCTGATCCTGTCCACAGCAATAATTTGCTTAGCTTCCAACCCGTGACTCCTTTTGCTCCCCCAAACTGGGGGCATGGCGACAGCTGTCTACTGTAGGTAATACTCTGGCTATGGTTAAATACCTCATACAACCCCACATCAAATAATTCAAACTGTCCCTTTAAAACTTTAACTCTCTCACCTGTAGCAGACTCTCCTCTTCACACAGATGTTTGTCCACCTTCTTGTAAAGGTTGTCCAGTCCCTTTTTCACCTCTTTGCCAGGATACTCTTTGATAACTTTACGCAGCTCTTGTTTGTTGAAGGCCAGCTGGTAGCTCACCTCCTCCTCACGAACACCCTGGGCTACACGTGCCTCAACTCCTTCAAAGAAATGCTGCGGGGAAAAAGTAACAGTTTACCTATGATGCACTGAACAAAACCAGTCAGTGAAATGGTCACATCTTCCATATCACTACTCCTGACTCCTGAACATTTACACCTGGCATTAAATGGGATCTGCATCTGGATAAGAATCTAAATAATAAAAGATCCATTCTTGCCTTTGCATTTATCACCTATTTTTTAACACATTCACATTATCCTTGCCGAGATCTGATCACTGCTGTCAAGAGCAAAACTGGCGCTTGAGAAATTTAAGGTGGCAGAAAGCACATCTCAAAAAAGTGGGGAAGTGTCTGCATGCTGTATAATGCTCCCATGAACATGAATTAATATACATGTGACATCTCAGGTGCTTGCAGGGCTTGCACCTGATACATCACATTTATATCAATAAATGTTCATGGGAGTATTATCCGGTATGTGGACTCTACATTTCCTTTTTTCCTAATCTGAGGTAGAGGGAAATCAGCCCGTGAATCCCTTAAAATAAGAGTTTTGTGGGTTGCAGAGGTTGGGGGAACTTTATAACCTTCTTGAAACGCTGTCTCTGTGTCTGACACTGTCTCTGACATATTCTTAATTCTGTGCCAAATCTTGCAAAGTCAGCTAATATAAAAAATTGTTATTGCTTTGCATAAAAAACTGTCAATTTCACTGAATAGATTGATATTGGCCTAGAACAGCTATATCAGTCTATATCAGCATATATGTTGTTCTTTTTTCTTTTTTTTTAAACAGATCATAATACAGATTGTTTTTAAAAATGTATTGTTTTATCGTCATCATTTTATGCATATTTGATCCTTTTTCTTGATTCAAGCTGTTCCATTTCTTTTTTATATAGTTATTAAAAATACCAGTGAAAGTTTACTGTTTCAGTGATCTGATGCCATTTTGAATTTTACATACATAAATTAAGAATATAGCCCGATATATCATATGTTTTTTCCCCTACCCTGCCTTAATAATGGTATCATCCCCAAAAATCCAGTATCAGTCGGGTCTTTGTCGGTTTGTCCCAGCGTGTTGCTGTGTGTAAGCTACTCTGTGACCAGATAAATTACGCCTTGTTAACAGCAGATCAGCTGCACGGTGACTTTTCACTGAACATGATTAATTTCTCACTGCAGTATTGCTTTCATTTTTCATGCACTTCAGCTGGACGGTGCATCTTTTGGAGGTTTCATGGCACAGAATTAATCAGTAATTAGACGTGAGTCTCTTTCAGCCTACAACAATCTATTGTATATTTTATGTTGGATAAAAACAAATATTGCTATCAATGTTATGTTGTGTGTGGACGTTATGTTAACACCTGCCTAAGATCTGAACACAATGCGAGCCAGACTACTTTCAGATGTGGTCAGGAGGATCCCACACATTCACATTCCAATCATGACACATTTACACCTTCCATTAACGTGTTTTTCCTTATTTGGATGCCGTGTCCGGACTGCATTTTAATAACGGGGTGAGAACTGAGTGTAAGAGATTCCTACTTACATTGAGTTTTTCTAGAGGCTGGCCCAGAGAGTTGATTACATAGGACTGCAGATGGTCTGTGTATTTGTGTTTGGCCTCTCGCCTCTCTGCGTCCAGGCAGGAGATCTTTAGACGTGACAGTGTGGAAAAGATGTGGTGGAAGTTCTCCATCATTACAACGTCCCGTGGCGTCTTCTGGCTTTCATTGGCAACTTTCTCCACTGAAAGACAGACAGTATTGAGAACTTTGTTTCCACATCATATATAGCCAACAAGTAGGTGCTTCTGGCTGACCAGTGGCCCTCACCGTTCATGAAGACAGCCCTGATGAGTTTGACATAAGCTTTATCCAGGTCCCCTCGGCGCTCTGCGTTTCGGAAGATTGTTTCAGCCAGCTCAGCAAACTCCTCAAACCCAGTAACAAAAGGCAGGATACCAACTTTGCTTTTCTTCGAAATCTTCACCTCCTCCATCTGTCTGATCTGACCAGACTGTGAGACAAAGACAGATCGTATCAAATTCATGACATGATACGTAATAATTTCGTGAAAAGCAACCAGACATTTTCATTTTCAGAAGAATAGAATTCTGATCTTCATTTTGACTCCACTCACAATGCATTTGTCAAAGTTCCTCTTGACAGTGACCAGCACATTTCCCAAAGTAGTGCTGAGGTACGAGGCCGGGTCAACGTTCTCAGCTGTCCACACATGGTGACTCATCTTCACCAACATGTAGAGCGAGTTGAAGCTGTCGATCTTGTCGCCCAGAGCGATGAGACTGTTGAGTTCTGTCTCGATGCTCTGGAAGATTTTATTCATCATCAGCCGTACCATGTCCTTCCTTGAGTCACCCAAAAAAAAAAAAAAAAGTGAACAAGACAGAAAGTTGAGGAGAAAAAGGGCAGTGACAAGTGAAACAAGGACAAGCACGAATAATGTTTCTGACAGTGAAGAAGGGTTATATTCACAGAAACGATGTGAAACTACTCACTCTGATGACAAGGAGTGTCTGTGTTCAGCCTGGGGAGCCATTCTTGATGGCGTGCCTCCATCTGCTTCCTCTGTTTCAGGCTGACAAGAAAAGAGACATAAAACATGACAAACCCAAACATCTGCTGACATATAGATGAACGATGCTTTAACTGAAAACACAGCAGTGTCTGTTATTTCTCTGTTATATCATTTTTATTCAAAACAAGTCTCAGATTCAACTACACATGAATACAACTACTAACATGGTGCATGGGGCTGCAACTTAAGATTATTTTTTATTGATTCATCTATTTTTTGATTAATAAACTGATAGATTTTTTCAATTAGTCAAATTTTCTAAAGATTATTCTAAAGATATTTTTTTTATTACTTGATTAATATGAACATTTACCCAAAATAAATATCGAAAAAACTTATAGAGATATAGAGCTGCATAAAAAGAGCTGCAGTTGCAGTTTGACTGAAATTGCAATATGCAATACAATTAGTGCAAATTATAATTTTTCCATTACAATTTTCATTTTTATTGAAAAAACATCATGATGATGTGATATTTGATGGGGTTTGCAGCAAACAAACATGTTTTCTTTCATCTGAAGAACAGGATTTTTAGCACAGAGCATCTCTGCAGCACTTCATTATAATGCCGTTTTCTCACACATTTTTCCTTTTTCAAAAAAAACAACAACATGATTTGATTCTGGTTTTACGATTTTGGATATTGCAGTTGTGATTTCAGAAATATTGCAGTTAACTGTGCAGCCCTTGTCAGATGCCTGATCAGCAAAATACTGGACCTCAAATTCAAAAGGAGTGCTGTGACACAAAGATGAATTTAATCACTGTATGTCATAGCAACTTCTTCAGTATTTTTACTAAAATACTTAAAAGTTATAAAAATGGTTTGGCATTGATATTTTTCTCATTTTATTGTGCTTTTTATGGCTTTATTTGATAAGACAGTTGAAGTTAGGAGAGAAAAAGGGGGAGCAGAGAGTGCAGCAAAAGGACTCATGCTGAGATTGAAACCACAGATGAAGGACTTCATCTCAGAACATGGAACCAACACTCGCCATATGTCCTAAGTGAAGTAACATATAGTTGAGATAATCACAGGCTAATGTAAATTTGTAACGTGTGTGGCAAGGAAAATAATTAAATGATTTAAAGCCTGTAACAACTGTTTGTAAAGTCAGTTTAAGCATTCTCTCTCTCTCTCATGCATGGCTGTTAAAGTAAGCAGAAAGTATAAAACAGCCGAATCTGTTAGATGACACATGGTGTCACATTAACGTTAACAGCAGTCGTGTAGAAATTACTTTCAACATGGCGGTGATGAAGAAATATTTAGAAAATCAATTTTAAGTGACAACTAACAGAAACACGTTCTGGGTGGGAACACAAACCAAACAGGACGGTGCTGTTTTGCTGTCGCTGTCATCTTAAGAAAGCGCTCCGGCGCTTTCAAATGTTCGTGCATGGCTGTTGTACTGCTATGATGAGACATTTCCAATTTGCAGAGCTTATAGAGCACCAAATTGTTTGGTCACTGTCGATGAGTCATCTCAGCCCTGCTAAAGTGAAATAACATTATCCTTGTGGATCACAGTTTTTTCCAATAACTGATCATGGATTTACCTGAGCAAGAGGAGGTATAACTGTTGGGTGCTGCTGCAGTTTGAAGAACTTGCTAATGAAGTCTTGTTCTGCAAGACACAGAGGCTCCAGCTCACTGAGGACCTGCTCAAATATCTGCAAAAAGAGAGATGCCCTCCATTTTATCTCTCAATGCAGAGCAACACGGTAACACACACTGTTTTATTTCCATTCCACATTTTATGATTCGATTAAATCTGATTTCGGCAGCGTCACCTTGTCAAACTTGGTCCTGTCGGCCACGTCCAGGTCGGAGGCGGACATGTTGCCCATGTCCAGCAGTGAGGAAGACTGGGAACGTCGGCTGTTGGAGCCCTGCACTGTCAGCTTGTTCAGGCTCGAGGTAGAGCCTGTCAACTTCCCAGAGCTGCCATGAAGGCCTAACACAGCATGACAAATACAGCAGCATTCAGTGTCACATGTTTAGAGAGAATGAATCAAACTGTTCGTGTATGCGAGTCAATTATGACACCATTAAAAAAAACTGTGCATCAAAATTTACACAGATATCAATGGTTAGCTTTTTTTAGGCATTCATCATAGAAACAGAATATGTGATGATGCATTCAGCTGTGAAGACAAACCGACCAGGCACACGGCAAAGTACATGGTTGGTAGATCTTAAAGTTGAATGTATCAGGTTGGCGAGGGGCTTTGAGCAAAGGATTCCTTTTTAGTGCAGCTACGTAAGGCACGGTGGTAAGAAGCAGAGTGGGTCATTGACAGTGGAATAGCTCTATCCAAATGTCATACTTACTTTCTGTTTCCTGTTTGAGTGCACTCTCTTTCCGCGGAAGCGTGGCTGCAGCCAGTTAAAAAGGCAGGCATCAAAGACAGAGACAGGTTAGGCTTAAAACATGCAGCATGGGAAGGGGTGAGGCTAGATGTTAGATGTACGAAGTTACATATATGCTGACGTGCAGTGCGGAGGCTCAGGACAAACCTTTGGAAAACAAAGTCTTTGTTTTATTTTGTTTTCGGCGGGAAAAGCTAACACAGAATGCAGAAAGCAGAGTTCTATAATTCTGCCAAAACCAAAGCTCAACCAAGAGTCCTACTTAGATTTTAAATATTCATGAGAGCAGAGAATGAATATGTGAGAAAAAAGAGACATCATCAAAGGGTAAAACAAGAGGCAGGACTTGAGCACTTTCGAAGCACACATTAGTTGGGAGAATACACATTTGGTAACAGATGTGACGCAGAAAACGTTGTTAAAAGAAAAGGATCCTTGTTTCATTATTCATACATGAAAATTCCATTAAATCCTGTGCGATGGCACAAAATAATCTAGAGATGCAGTGAAATTCTCATTGCCTTTGAGTGAACTACACGTTACTAAAAAGAAGAGGAAAGAGACACATACAAATGTTACTAAAAACTCCCAATAACTGCAGGAGACAAACATGCTTCATGTTTTTTGCTCTAACAGGCCTGCGGATCACAGCTCTTACCAAACTTGCCCTTGGCCTCCTTGGTTGTACCCGCCATCTTGATCTTGGCCACCTCAAAGAAGTCTTTGATTTCTCGTTCGTATAATCTGCTCATGTAGTCAACATAGGTCTGAAAAAAAAGGAGATGACATTTGTTTAGATGCTTAGATTCAAGCCACCACATATTTTTGTATTTACTTCTTTATGTTGTAAGTTTCATTGTTAATGGCAGAGTCAGCCATTCCAGTGCTGGATTTAAATTACTTTCATAAAGCCCCAACATGCCAAGTTGACTTGAAAGACATCATTTACACCATGTTTTTAGACTAAATCTTCACTGTACATCATTAACTTTGACCCACGTTCCCATGTGCGTGCACACCATCTGAACTGCGTGTGTGTGGTGTGTGATGTGACGGTGTGCGCACGCAAGTGAATGTGCTTTAAGAGACTTGGATTATGCCAGACAAGCAGTATAGAGGCATTTAAAGTTTTTTTTCAGTTGCGTTTTTAAGTTTGAAAACTGGTCACGATTCACTTCAATTGTTTGGATCCCTTTAAGTACTTTGTCAGATAACATCACTGACCCTGGATAGGCCCTCGTATTTCTCCCTGTGGGTGTTCTTCAGCCACTCCATGAGCTTGGCATAGCGCAGCAGGTCCCTGTGGAGGGGGCTGTGTTTGGGCAGGGTCAGCTCAGCTGTGTGCTGTGACAGGGTGGAGCTCTGGTCGTGGCCCTGAGTGACAGAGTGAGGGGAGGCAATTAGCGATGCATTCCATAAAAAAAAAAAAGCTAGCATAGACTAAACTAACATTAAAGCCCATTCCATCTTTCTGTTTACGCACAAACACACAACACATTGAGAATATCTATCTCACTTCCCATCGCAAACATCTGTGAGTAGGATACGTTACCTTGAATTACCACAAATCCAGATGTCGTCAGGAGTAATGAACACACTGCTCAATTCAAAATTCCACCACTTCTTCAGCTCAACTTATTGACAAGCTCATTGAAAAGCACAACTCTTACTCCCATACTGATGTTCCCCTCACTTGCCCTCATTGTTATCTTGTTCAGTACCTACTGCTTGCAGATATAAGACATGCACGCAGAGCAGACAGGCACAGGATTTTATGATATGAGGCCTTTTGCAACAATGCCAGGTTAGCACCCAAACCTTCAAAAAGCCCTTAGCTGAATGCAGACAGTTGGTGAAGAAGGAGAAAGATGAGCGGTGCCTCTTCAGCTTTGATATCGAATGAGAGATGTTAAGTAGTTAGAAACATATCCCATGCAATAAACAACAGGCTATGGCAGGCCTGAGGTCTCTAGATGTGATGACATGTAAGTTGGAGTGAGGTGTGGGAGGTCAAACATTAGCAAAGAGGGGGCAAGTGGGGGTTGCTGTGAGGGTAGTACTCACTGGAAGTGACAGACAGGAGGACCTATAGAACTGAGGGATGGTCATTTTGAAGTGACTGAAGTGGTTGAACTGACACAGAGACAGAGAGCAGAGTGGGATGATTCAACGTGAGCAACACAAGAGAGTCAAGAATAGGAGGGAAACAACGAGAAGGAAACGACACAAAGGAAGCCCAGGAAGAGAGTTACAGCTAAACAGGAAGTCCACGAGCGGGGAGAGAGAGCCTGGAAAAGAAGACGTGTGAGTGCAGCTCTCACTGGCGCAGCAGACTCACATCGGCAGAGCGTTAAGACAAAACCTCACATAAGCATTATTAGCAAGTTAAAGTACTTGCTGCAGTGAACTGTCCCCTGTGAGTGATATACAACCCTAATTTCAAAACAGTTGGGACGCTGTGTGAAATGTACTGTTTAAACTGATGAACTTCATTGTTTTTTTTTATGTACACGCACAGGAGCAACAAAAGAATTTAGGGAACTTTCAAATATGTTACACCCCTTGTAATAACAGTGTTCCTGTTACCTGGTGAACAAACACATTGTTGAGGTGATTGGTGAGGCGGCGAGCGAAGGTGTCTCTCAGCTCAGCAAACAGGAACTGTTGCTGCGTCACAGCTGTCAGCTTGTCGTGGCCTACGGAAGGAAAACGACAACGCTTAATGACAATAGCTTTTAGCCACACCAAAGATAAACTGCATCTGGTTTTGCTGATCAACACGTACATGTGTTATAAACTTACCTGGTCGGAGGGCCACGTTCATACACTGCAGAAGAGCCTCAGAGGCATTGATACAGGCCTCGATACCTTTAGGGGAGGTCAGGTCTCCCTCCTGCAAGGCTCTGATGTGTCCCTTTGACAGGTCCATGTAGTTCTGCATGAGGAAAGACACACCACAGTCGTCAAACAAAGTCTAACAATCAAACAATTAAATTCCATTTTAAAATAGGTTTACTGAGAACACGATATTTGAAATCAAGACAGTATGATAGAAAATACTTTTTAAGCACAAACACTCTTCTGATAACTGTTTTAAAATCAGCTGAGGCCTTCAGTGTGTTATTTAGCTCACTGATCACAGAATAATTCAAACATGATCCTCACCACTAAGAACTGGATCTCATCCAGCAGTTTTCCGTTGTTGGTGTTGCTGATCTGGATGAGACGGTTGCTCTGTGAGATCTGGTCCATCTGCTCCTTGACGCTCTGGAGCATCTCCTCGTAGCTGCTCAGCTTTCCCTCGATGGTGTCCACTTCACCCAGCGCCTCGTCCAGCAGCTGCATCAGGATGTTGACCTGCTTCTCTGATGCCATGATGGACTGGATGTTAGCCTTAAAAAAGCAAAGGATGCAGGGGGTATTTATGAGTTTTTATGTGTGTTTTTTTTTAAGTAATCTTGCCGTCCAAACAATACTTTTTATACTAGTCTTCATTCTAGTTTTAGTTCAGCAGTTTCTCCACTCACCCCATCTAGAACCTGCAGCTCTCTGGAGAGCTGCTCTGCGAAAGCCTCAGCGTTGGAGATGGCGTACTCGCACATCTCCATCATGCTCTCAATGTCCTGTTCTTCACGGGTGCTCAGCTCCTGGTAGTCGTCCAGGGCATCTTCATCGCCCCCCGCAACACTCTGACTCTCACCACTCGGCACAGACTCTAATCCCACACACAAGAGAGGGAAATGTATGTTGAAGAAAAACACAAATGCAAAGTTCAAGACACATTCTGGTATCTTCCAACACATCAGGTTTCATACACCTCTTGTAAGACCAACTAGAGACAAAAAATACATTTGGTAAAAGGGAGCAGCAGTTAAAGCGCATGAGATAAATTATAAAATTGTACACATTTACCACCAGTTACTTGTTTTCTACCAGTGATGTAAAGAAGTACGCCTACAATCTGAAATAGCTTTATCAGATAAATGCACTCTCTATGTTTGTTCTAGCTGATTAAAAAAAAAGAGGCTGTAAGTCAAATTAAAGTAGTAACAACTGCACCTTACTCTGCTCTGGAAAAATCAGAAACGATACAGGCTGCAACTTTCTATCAAATTAGAGGCAGAGTACATTAATGGACACATATCAGTAAATAACCATATGCATTACGGTGGAATGGAAAAGTAAAAAAGCTAAATGTGAAGTAAAAACACAAGCTAAATGTGTGTTATGATGAAAAAAATGAATCATGCCACTCCATATTTAGTGTCAGAGAATTCAAACAGAAGGAACTTAAAGGGATAGTTCAAATTATTTGCAGTGGGTTTATGTGAAGTGCCTATTGATAGTCAGTGTATTACCAACAGTAGATAGTGATCGACACACTCCCAGTTTGTGGAAGCAACAGGAATACTGATGTAGGCTTTTTTAAGTTGCTAAAATACATTGTGCTGCTCACCCTGTCCACAGCAGTACATTGCTTAGCTTCCTACATGGGAACTTCTCTCTGTTTCTCCAAAGTGGGGGCGACACAGGCCGACCTCCATTTACTGTGGCTAATACAGTGATTATCAATAAGTACCTCATACAACCCCACTTCAAATAATCTGAACTGTTCCTTTACAGGAGGTGAGAGTCTCTAATGAGAATGGTAGTTGGGGGGCATGAGATAACAATGGAGAGGAGTGAGGAGGGGGGAAGTTAAGTCCTACCAACCTTCCGCTTTAGGAAGTTCTGGCCAGAGAAAGTTTAAGAGAGAAAAGTGAGAATAAAGAAGAATTTAACATAGAAAGCCATACCACAAACCAAGATACAAAGAGGAGGTTGAACACTTTCTTTAAACGTGCTAGTAATAAATAAAATCAACCAAAATCCAGCAGAGATTCTCACATCTGGGCTAAATTAGAATACCTCAAACATGACCAACACACACTTATTGGTTGAAGAGAAAAAGACAGGCTTTAAACAAATATAATCAAATCATGAAAAGAGGCTTGCGTCACAGGGGAGGCTGCAGAAAGAATAGAGAGAGCATTGCCACACCTTCCAGCAGCTGAGCACTGACATTCACAAACTCCACCTTCTTCCTCAGGTAGCGCTGGTTCAGCTTCCAAATGCACGAGATGAAGGAGTTTTTTTCCGCGGTGCTGCTGGCCAGCCACCGGTACACCTTCTCAAAATGAAGGTCAAACTCAGGATTTTCCTAAACCGTGACAGTAAAAGAGATTATATGAGCACTGCATGATTTATAACAACTGAAAGAGGTTGTGTGTGAAAAACATAACCTAAAGATACATCAGTTTTCTGACCTTGCTGGCATCTTTGGCATCTACTTCTGTCAGATCTCGGAGCTCCCATGTCTGCTGTCTTTTGTAAAAGTCCCCTTTATCAGATTTCTTCACCTTAACTACTTTTACCTGGACAGGCCTCTCTGTGGTAACTGGAAGAGAAACGCACATTATTTCAGAAACATGTACCTTATTTTATCATTACTAGTTTTTTGGGTTTTTTTTACAACTGTTTATGAGGTTATGACGCAGTTACCTGTCGCACACAAGAAGCAGTTCTTCTTTTTCTTTCCTGCCTTGCAGACGTTAACAATGCCGAGGAGACGCTCGTCGTTGGGTGTGAAGATGTCCCTCTGGAGAGCATGCTTGATGGCTGTCATGGTGGATGCTGTCATACAGAACACAGCAGGTACTTATTATTATGACCATAAGGCACACACATCCATTAAAACAGCATAATGACAAGCCACCAAGTTTGATTTACATGTCATTTAACCTTAAAAAACACTTTTCTCCACAGTATCAGATAACTAAAGTAATCTTATACATAATTTTACCTTCATTTTAGTTGAGTGTAGTTTATTAGGATCGACATTATCTGCAGCAGTGGTTAAAAAAAACCTTGTGCCAAGAGGAAATTTCGGGTATGCCATGAGATTTCATGACAACCATACATTATTATTGCAATGTACACCAATACAAAAAATTCTGAAAGAATTTTTCACTTACTATATCAGTTCTTTGTACACACTCATTTTGCAATACAGAGGTAAATTCTATACCCTAAATAATATGAAAACCTTCTATCAAAATTAACCCCAGTTTTGGTTGTTTACAGATCCCCACCTGCACTCTGGTAACTCTGCCTCTGATTGGCTAGTAGGCTACCTTTGCTCCTGACAACACACTAGTCCAAATAAATAATATATATAGTCATAACTATAACTAACTATAATCAAAGTATATTCATACTCACATCACGAACCAAGATCTGAAACATTTAAGTTAGTTCTAATCTAAATAATTATGCTGATGCTATGGTGCGCATATATTAACCTACAACTGACTTAGTTTCATGCACATTAATTAAACGCGTTGTTGTTTGGTGTGTGACTTTGTTCATGTCATTCTGGAAGATATTCTCAGAGGTTAGCTTCACGGATGTGAATACTTGTTTTATGGCTCTTCATGCAGTCTTCTAACGGTAACCAGCTAACAGTGGCTGCTGCTATTAACTCCACAACAGTGGCCAGAAAACGTTAGAAGGTGTTAAAAACAGTGTTTTAAAGTCATCTGCCGGTGTCGACTACTGCTACACTGAAGGCAGCACCCAGAGACGCTTCCTAAAATAACTGCAATGACTGATGCCCTCTCTGTGTGTTAGCTAGCTGGCTAATGACGGTACTCCTAGCTTGAGAGAGCTAGCTACTGTTAGCATCATTTACGCTTGTTGCACAGGACAGCCAAGGATTGTGACTACATCAGCGAAACACTCGACTAAACCACTTTGAATTTTCAACCGAAATGCACACTGTATGAATTCTGACAGAGATATAAATGATATCATGAGTAGCTATTACCTTGTTTTGTCAGCCCACCAGCCCTTTGCAAAGCACCGCCCTCTCACTTCCTGGTTCAAAGACGGAGCTGTCATGTGACAGCGACAGTGTCAACATCCACATCCACCCTGATCCACCCTTTGACAAACCCTCGTTGCGGCACGCAGAATGGGGCGGAGTCAGATGTGGGCGGGACTGAACGTCCGATGGCAACAGGACGATGAGCGTGGCCTATATAGCACCATCTGCTGGACGACTAGAAGAAGCACAAGATACAAATTAGTACTCAACTAATATTATGGCAACTTTTATTTAAAACATCCTTTCTCTAATTAAATGTATAAATATATAAATACAAAACATCTATACTCAACTAATTACTCAATTACTGGAAATGCATATTTCAAACAACTTTCCACTAATTGAATATATAAATACATTTTAAATACATCTGTACTCAGCTTAATATAATGCCTCTGTACTCAACTCATACAATGGAAAGTTTCATTTGCTAACTGGACAAACAGTCTGAACTCATTTCATATGAAGAACCTGACCTCAGACAAAGAATTGTTGTTATTAGCTTCTGTTAAGAGACAGGCACTTAATTATATGAATGAAAATGGGGAACAGGGCCAAAGGAGGAGACATGGGAAATTCCTGAGCTATAAATTGAAGGTCAGTGAACATGAGAATAGCTGAGTGAGTGAACTCTGGGCAGAGCATCTTGTGGAGCTCTTAATGGTGGCACCCATGCAGGCAGAGGAAAAAATGACTGACATTCAGGAAAGCTCAACAACAAAAACACAAACAAACAACATATGAACTTCTTTCATCAGGTTTGTTTCCACTCTTTATTGATTCTATTCCCTCTGTGCAACACATGGGTGCAGAGTAATACAGACTGAAGCAGTGAGGCAGATCTGTGTGTGTGTGTGTGTGTGTGTGTGTGTGTGTGTGTGTGCGTGTGTGTGTGCTGCTGTTAAAGCCATGGATGGAGTCAACAGAAAACTATGTTTTTTGGTTTTGGCACACAGACACATGCAGAGAATGCTTACACAGGGTTAGTGGAGATAGAAAAACACTGCAGAGGAAATTAAAAGTGTGACTATTTTCAGTGTTTGTTTCTTAACTCACTGGTGGTCCCCCTGGTTTAAATGTGTGTGTGTTTTTTATAAGCTTTGAAGGCTGGTTTAATTTATTCATCTGCAAGACACTGAGTGAACTAAGCAGAGTTCAATGAGAGTCATTTTGTTACCTGAGTATTGGGTGGAATTTGCTACCCACCTGCCAATTTTGGTGGGTTTTCATCTTTTAGACACTTTTAGAGTAGAAAAAGATGTTGCTGGGGAATATAATGCCTGTTTCTGAATACGATATTGCAAAGTTTGGTATTCGTTTGCAAAGAATATAAATTTTTATGTAATGATATTTTGATTATAGGTCATCTAAATGTAGAATTTTTTTTGTTTGTTTTATAGCATTTAAAAACAATTT
>JAJHUR010000456.1:0-21553 GCA_027495735.1 Lutjanus campechanus
CATTATGGAAATTATGGAAATTACAACGACATCGTACTGAGTAATTGTGTGCATTTAGTTAAAGTCACTACTTTTAAACAAAGCAGAGTGACTGTAAAATAAAATAAACCATCTGTCCTGTATAAAACACAAGGCAACAAAAGATCCCAGCAAAAAAATTTAACTAACTTTCTGTTATTTGATACTTAATATGAGTTCATGTTTGTGCTCATCCACACAATTTCCAGTCTAGTGCAGCTTTAAGTTGAATGGACTAATGCATTTTAGCTCAGCAACTTAATTGTTCACATCTACTGGATTTGCAGGAGGCCTGATGACAAGCACACTGTTTCTGCTTCAAGGAAATGTCCTTCATAATGTTACAGCAATTCTCAAAAATCTTTTTCCACAAAAGACCAGAGACAGTATCCACAAAACTCTGAGCCGGTCCAGTGAACATGCACCACAGCTCTACATCTGACCTCTGACCACAGAGGGAAACTGGTGTACAAAGAATCCATAAGGCATGCGTCAAAATAAAATAAGATTGTTAATCTGTAAATATTATCCAGGTATTCTAAACTATTCCCTTCATTATGGTCTAAAACAGGTTTTCTTTCTTACTTATTCCAAATGTTGAGCACAGCACACTTTGTGATCTGATACCTCAGAAATGATTGCTCATTGATCAAACATGTATAGTTACAGCAATTGACATCAGTATATAATCTAGAAGATGAATCTTCCTGTGTGTTATGTTGCCAACCTGACAACATTTTTGGCTACATGGGAATCAAAAGAGGCTGCTGTTTTTCTCCCATTTGACTGGCTTCAGCATCAGCAGTCTAACAAGAATCTCAGCACATTTCCTTCATTTGCTGCAGTCATGGAAAGTATCATGTGCATTCACTGACAGACATTTAGAGAGCAAGCTGATGATTGGCTATTAATCCAAAGTCAGCATCCTTTTCTGTGAGAGATTCTGTATAAGAGTAACTTAAGGCATTTAAGATGCTGTTGAATCTGTGAGAGGGAAAAAGCCTGTGCTGCAGAGCCATTTGATGGATCAGTTCTGGCCTTCAGATCACTTAAGATCATATTTGAAACCTCATAACCCTATAAGGGTCTGCACATTATCATCACTTATATTGCATTCCAGTTACAGCCACTACAGAGTGAACTTAAACAACACATCTAATCACATAATCAAAATCTACTGATTCCCAGGCGTGTTGAGATGTTCAATTTTTCAAGCCAACTGGAGTGTGCAGAACTAACAACTAAGAAGTGACATGAAATATTTCAGAAGAACTGAGTACCTTGATATCACCTCGACATATTGAAATGAATGTGACTGGAAATGGACTGGAGTGCACATGCTTGATTGACACTTGCATATTTCAGCTATTTTTCTGGCTCTTTCAGAATATTGTGCATTGGAAATGAACTTGTATATTTTTACTCTAATACAGAAAACTTGATGGCCCCAAGTGAATTAACTGTCTACATGAAATTAAATTAAATGTACAGAATGCTATTACGATTGCAAATAAAAGACATTCCAACAAGCAAATACTTATGAAATTCTGCCCATCCAGGTTTGTTTTATGTTCACTGTGTTTGGCGGGCTGCTGATTAACCTGTTGCGGTGAGGTGTAAAACGGGTTCTGCTTCCTTATGTGGTGCATCGGCTCCGTCTCTGACTCCAGCCCTGCAAGAAACAGTCAATATTGTGTTAATAAAAATATTTTCTATTACTTAGCTGTACAGTGCCTATAGAGGGCCTACAATAAAACTAGTTAAATATGTAAAAGCTGCTTAACCTTTCATTAGCAGATATAAATGCAATTAAATACTGTGTTCAAGGCAAAAAGGTGTTGCAAGCAGGAAATTCAGTAAGTGGATGGAAATATGCCAAATGCTTTCTCAATAGTTTATTTCATGGCAGCATATTGAAAAAGTATTAAAAGTGCAGACTGGGAAAAAAAATCTTTGTGGTAATCAAAAATGTGCGAGTCAATAAGTCATAAAGCACACGCTGCATATTGTCCTGGTGGTATTTTCTGAGCAGTTAGTTAAATAGTCCACTGAACAGGAAAATCAGAAATCTGAAACCAGATTTATTTTCTGAAACCAGATCATTTTCTTAATTACCATTTCCCAAGAAAAACAACAATGAACAGTGTTCCCATCAATCATGTGTGTGGCAGATTTTATAAGGTAACTTCACCATACTGTAGAGTCAGTTCAGCTTCAGTTCAGACAACTATGAAACAAAAATGAGATTCATCTTTGCACATGGTTGCTTTTTTAAATGCCTGAAAATGCCAGTGTAATTGAACTTACAGAAAATTGATGTTTAACTGTTTTCAATCCGCCATAAAACAAACAATGACCAATCTTGGAGATCAGCTTGATAGTTCACTGATCAAACTGCCAAGCTAAAAACTTTTGTGACAGAAGTAGAGCAAGACAATGTGACTTATAAATAATATCTCAATATTTTAGGCTATTTTGTGGTATGGAAAGCAAGTGACCGTCAGTGAGAAAGACATCAATGTGTACCTTAGATTTGAGCAAGCTCAGCCTGTTTGTCTGCCTCAAATTCGCCTTCGTTCTCATCGTCCCCATTATAGTCAGCCAGCTCTTCCTCCAAGTCTGTCAGAGAGTACACTGTCAGAATCAGAAGCAGCTTTGTGTGTGCACACATACAAGGAATATAACTATGGTTTTTACTTTGCTCAATGTACTTTGACAGGAACAGACATAACATGGACAACAAAGCTGTATACATACACGATTTTTCGGTTTTATTCAATATAGACACACGTACCCATATTTTCAGGCCGTTTGCTCTGCTGTTGTTTCTCCAAATCCCCACCCACTACTTGGTCCTCTCCGTCATATTCCTCTGGTTCCTCAGGTTTCTGACCAGCAGGCGTCTCATCTGCCTTTGAGCGGCCAATCAGCATGCCTTCCATCCCAGGGTCTGCCTCTGAAGACATAACCAAATTGTTGCTTGATTAAAAATAAATAAATAAAAATCAAAACCTTGCCACTGACAATGCCTGGATGGGAATAACAAACTAGTTCAATGCTTTTGCAATAGGGAAAACTTTCTATTGGTCACCATTAGCCCTCAAACCCGTGATAGCTGATGTATTCATTGGATGTTAGGGGGACATGGTGCTGATACCTACTAAGCTTCACGTGCCTCACTGTGTGTTGTGTCTACAAAACTGTGCAAGCAACGTCGTAGCAGAGTTGTTTTGTGCTGTGTAGGATATTGTTTATGACCAGGCTATCAGTGAATCAAGCCCCATATTGCAAATTGTTGCAATGTCACAAAAATTGTGTCCAAGGTAGGAAAACACAAGTATGGGTGTGTTCTGGACGTTTAATTCTCTGAAATATAAAAAAAATGTGACGTTTACCTTCTGTTTGAGCACCATCTTCGTGAGCATCCATCAACTCCATCTCGTTATCCTCGGTCAGATTGTTCTTCACAAGTTTACCGGCCTCTGGTTCACCCTCCTCTGTTGTGACAGCGCCCTCTGGTGGCAGCAAAATGTCCTGCTTCACTGCAGCAGTGGAGACCAGAGGCTGGGACTCCACTTCTGAAAGATCCTTCACTGGAACCAGGTCTGCAGGGGCATCAGGAACTGGGAAATAACAAGGCAGAAAGCAAGGGCAATGTAAGAGTGTACACTTGTTATTCCAAGTGTGCATTAAGATATGGAGATATTCTGCAAATATATGCTCATGTGCATCAATAAATATTAGTGGTATTACATGCTTTCAGGTGTTATATTTCTGTGAAGTGGACTAAAACACCAGGACATTCATGTCTTTTACCTTTGTCCACGATGATCTCATTGGTCAGTAGTTCAGACTTTTCATTTTCTTTGGGCTGAGAGAGACTTTGTGTTTGGCTTACAACAGTTGATGTCTTAACTGAATCAGCCACAGTCATTGCTAGTCTGTCCTGTTTTACTGCTGCATCCACTGCATTGTCCACCTGTGGAGGAAACAGCATCATATACCACATTACTTTAAGTCATCAAAAGAACAGCGGGGTGGACAACAACTGGGAAAGTCAGAGCTATTAAATTTATGAGCACAGAATCAGGACCCGTAGCCCTACAGAGTAAGTGGACCAGTCCATTCCTGTTGATTTTGCTACATAAACAGAGGCAACATCAACTCAAACCAAACTTCGATGTGAAAAGACTAAAGAGAATGATCTTGAATAGAAAAAAGGAATAATTGTGGGCGTCATGAAGAAGAGGTTGGACGACTACCAAGCCTGATGGGTGGCTGTTTTGCTGTAAAGTGTTGGGGGTAGCACAATACTGTAATATATTATTTTCAGTAGTAGCAGTTAGGTTTTACTATTACATTTACTGTGACACATGAAGCATTACAGAGGGTGCCAAATTATCATCAGAAAATGGGAAGCTCTTGTAGTGCATCAAAACATCCAAAATATAGCTGATGTCAAGAAATGTACACTCATGGCTAAAATTACAAATAAGCACAAAAATGACAATTACTAACATAGACCACGATGTTCTGAACAGGCACATTACAAACACAAAGTAATTTGTATTTTGGAACACTACAAACAAACTTAAACTACTCGGCACTTGGCCTGATAGGAATTGTGGGTTGTCTACAATATTTAAACCTACATTACAAAAAGGTAGGTTTAAAGGTAAAAAAAAGGTAAACCTTCATTACCGCACAAAGGTTGCAAAATGTTGATAAATACATCTATGTAGCACATTATTACTGGGGAGTCGACCTCACCTTTGCGTACATACGTATTGCCGAAAAAATACTCTTCAAGTGGAAAATAAAATGAGATGCGAGCCTACACGAGAAGGAAAATCACTGAAGTGTCTTTAAAACAATATCACCCTCTTCTGTTTATGTCTATTTGTATCTCTGCAGTTATTTTGGCGAAAGTAATGCAAGCAGTGTAATTCATCACTCTACACAGACAGTAATATTGTAAAGTAATGTATAACTTTACAGTAACTAGTAAATATGTATTATACCTGGAAAGTAACTTCCCCAACACTGTTGTCCTATTGCAAACATATGCTAAAAGAAACAGTTTGAGGTTTTTAAAAAAGGCCCGATGGAGCTTTTAGTGCAATAGGTTACAATGATGAAAAAAATGAAAATGAAAGAAAATTCAACCTTTCACATGATTCACTGTTAAACAGGAAAGCCATGTTACCTGTGAGGTGCCACCTACAGGAGGATTGAGCTTCTCCATTTTCTTCTGAACTTCAAGTTTGAGAGCGGCCACTCTCTCATCACACAACTCCTTCTGGGACAGGACCTGCGAGTTACAATGAGTCCTGCACATGTGTACAAAGACACACACATACAGGTTAATGATGACTGACAGAAATTTATTATCTATGTTATTAAAAATTATAATCAATGATAGCAATGGCAGTTTATGTGGATGTGATATATCTGAAGCTTACTATGTGTTTCTTACATGTCATAAGTGAGTTTGTTGTTAAGGGTTTTGATGTTGCCTTGGCAGCTCTGCAGCTCCTTCTGAAGCTTCCCCAGGTCATTGTTTAGCTGATTCAGCTGAACTACAGTACACACGTGAGAAGAGAATTATATTATTTTTCTGCAGAGCTGTCAGTTGTTAACACAATGTAATTTTTGAGACACAGAGGTTAAATGTCAGCGGCAGTTTGTCACCTTTAAGTTCCTGTATGGTTTTGGTGCTGGTGGAAATGTTCTGCTGCAGTGTGCCCTAGAAGCAAAAACACAGCAACCCTCAGTATTCACAGTTACTTTCATGTTAAGTGTGAACAACAGTGAAGACAGCAAAGAAGTGTGTTCCTGTTGTATTTTTTTTTAGCGTGCACCTTCTCTTGGCTGCAGGTGTTTTGGACTCCTTCCAGCTGTCTCTTGTAGAGGTTTTCTATGTGGCTTATCTGCTCTTTCTGTCTTTGGATCTCCTCCTGGAACTCATTCTTCTTCAATTCTGCAACACCTCGCTCCGCTGCTCCACGTCGCACCTGGCCTTCCAACTCGTACAGCTTCGTCTGAATCACGCACAAAAAGAGGTTTCAGGTTAGTTCAGATTCTGTTGTACTTTTTTTGGTCATTCCTGTGTGTCTCATAATATTTAGACAGAAGAGGACTAACGCAATAACAACAACAATCAGATTGTGCAGTCAACATTGAAAAGAATTGACAGAAACTGATTAGAATGACAAAATCAAAAGCACACTGCTTGTGTTTTGCGCTTCTTATTGCCACTTAAACCTAAAACAGTAAAAAAAATAAAAAAAAAAAAAAAAGATTAGCACGAGTGGCATAAATATTTCTACTAAAAACCAGAAATGCTTGATGGGGACATAAGTATTCTTGTTCTGCAATGCAAACAAGAAAGATCCTGGGTTAAGTTAGTTGCTTGTGCTGACTTAAGATTAGATTTAGGGCTACAACTAACAATTATATTCATTATTGATTAATCTGGCAATCATTTTCTCGATCGTTTGGTTTATAAAATGTCATCAATCAATATCAATGAATAATATCAGTATGAGCAGTGTTAACAGCATGAACAGAATGAAATAGATATGCTAAGATAAACAGCATGGGTAGCAGAACCAATAGGCAGTTACAGGGACAGATCTGCACTATAAATAGTAGTATAAATATAAATGTGCTATATAACAGGTGTACACAGTGTAGATGGTGGCATAAATAATATGTATTAGTAAGTGAAAGCATTAATTGTGCAACTAAGTGTATGTGTGCAGTAGTAGTGGGGAAAAGGTAAGTGAGCGGAAACCAGCAGCCAGTGAGGCAGAAGATGTCTTAGTACAAACAAAGAGAGACTGTCATGTTTGGAGTGTAAGTCAGGGGCTAAGAAAGGTTCAGTCCATGGAGGAAGGACAGACCTTCCCACAACCAAAACCATGAAAAAAAAAAAAAAACACACAACCATATGAGGAACTGGTGAGGTTTACATAACTTTTGCAAAAGGGAATCATGCACTGGAGTTGCAGATCTGCACCTGCAAATTCAGGCAGCACTAAAGTTTTTCATCTTTATAAAGTATTTGATCTGTGAATACATCAAGTTTAGGCGAATGATCAGAGCTACAAGCTCACATTGCAAAAAGCACTGCAGAGTACAAGGCAGCCTTTCAAATAACCTAAAGGTTTTTTAGGGTTTTTTTTTTTGGGAGGGTGAGTGGGTGATATTTGCACTGTCCATATGCTTAGAAAACCACAGAAGCACACACAAACAAAAATAGATTAACCTACCTGTAACTCCAGGTTGCGGGAGCTGGACACCCAGTAGTTAAAGCCCAGAACTAGGATACAGGCAATTAGTGCGCCAATCATTAGAGGGGGTGATCTTCCTCCACGTCGCCCATTTCCCAGCCCACCCATAGCTGTCTACAAACTGGACACATAAACCACAGTCAGGGTTGCACACTTTCCAATAATTCCATAATTATATCAATTTTATCAATGCTACACTTCCATTCATATCAGACAGTCAGGGTGCTGGTATTGTGCATGTTGGCTCACTGGAAAGGCTCTGCTACATTAAATGGAACAGGACCTTTATCAGTATCATTGGTAACAGCTGTGTTTACCCTACTGTGTCATATCAATATGACTACCATGTGGTTGCTGACAACATGGCTAGTAAGGTCATTAATCATAATGATCCACAGGTGTTTTGGTCCTGCAGGTTGATTACTGACATGTAAACAGTCAGACCTGCAAGAAGTAGATGAAATGTTATCTAACTTAAAGTGATACTCCACTTTGTGAGAATAAGCCATTCAGTATATACTCACCACTATGCCGATGTGATGATGGGTGAAGGTCTTCAGTTCACAAAACAATACTGGAGTTTTAGGAGAAACAGAGTAGCAAACATGTAAACATGGCGTCAATCTCGCGAGTCTTCTGCACGTGCGGCCATTAAGATATATACGAAGTCTCGGGAGATCGACGCCATGTTTACATCCTACCGGCTACATGCTACAGTTGACATTTCTGCTAAAAACATGGCATAAATGGCATCTTTTGCAGTTAATTTTTAATGTCGCAGTTTGTGGACACTTGGATTACACCACACAAGCAGGATGGAGACATTTTGTGTTTGTTTTGTGTGCTTTTTTTAAACGTTTTATCCGTGGTCACCGTTCACTGCCATTGTACTGGATGAGGCTGCTACCCTGTTTCTCCTAAAACTCCAGGATTGTTTTGTGAACTGAAGACCTTCACCCATCATCACATCAGCATAGTGGTGAGTACATACTGAATGGCTTATTCTCACAAAGTGGAGTATCACTTTAATCATATGAACATGTATATTTAGCAGTTTCATTAGCAGTGCTCTACACATGCAACTTTTCATGTGCATCCATAAGCTGTAACAATTACTTGATTAATTTTCACCTATTAAATAAATGGCTAACTATTTCGATGATCAATTAATCACTGAGTCATTTTTTAAGAAAAAATGTCGAAGTTTTTGGATTCCTGCTTCTCAAATTTTTACATTTTCTGTGTTTTAATTCCTTTATGACAGTAAATAAACTAAATATCTTTGGATTCTGAACAGAACAAGGCATTTGAGGACATCAGACTGGACTTTGGACAACAGTGATCAACATTTTCCACCATTTTATAAACCAAATAACTAACTGATTAATCAAAAATGATCAACAGATTCTTTGATAATAAAAATAATTGTTAATTGCAGCTCTACAGATATCAAAACCACATTTTAAAGACCAATAATGACACGCACCTATGTAATGTATTGCCTAACACTTAACCCTATGGAGCAGCAACGAGATCTGTTTGTTTGCCCTCACAATGCTGACTAAAATAAAATGTCTGCAGGTTGTTGAGAGGGCACACATTCCCCGGAACCTATAGGTGCAATTCACCCACACCAGGATCCAAAGTCTAATATACTTTGAGTTCACTGGCACAGTATCATGTTTCTTGGTTGGGGCAATGCATACTACTCATGGAACTAACAGGTTATATGCCCAACCCTGCATTTCCATGCTTTGGTTCCTCCCATCATGCAAATGATCCAGGTGCAAAGCACAGTTTAAAAGGGCAGAAAGCAAAAAATCCAAGATTTCTCAAAGACTAAAATACAATACACAGTTAATAGTATAAATATAAAACAGTGGTTATAAATCAAACACCAGAACAAGATAACGTTAAATCTAACATCCAGAATCTACTGTGGTTTACCTGAGAAGAAAAAGGTGTCTTATATTAACCTAGCTTTAGCCTGCCACCCAGTCACACAGCAGCAGTAACCTTACAGATTTGGGTGGCCAAAGGGAGTCAACCTCAGCTCAAGATGACAAACAACCATGAGAAAATCTTGGCCTCTGATACCAAATCACAGCACAGGCCTGAAAGAGGACTGAGTCTCCTACCTCTAACGTAACTATTCACATTAAACAGCAAGCTACAAAAGGTAAATCATAATCATAATCGATCCGTTTAATTCAGGTCAGGAAAGAGCTGGAAGTAACGATATAGCTGGTGTTAACAATCATCAAACAGATATAGCTAGCTAGCTACTGGTTTGTAGAGAAAACAGTAACGTTTATATGTATATAAAACAGAAAACCAACCCGACATAGAAGTGCAATAAACAACATTTCAGATCATTTGGTCACTTTCATTATTCAAGTCAATACGAAACCGGCGCTGCAACTCTACGTTTCAAGCTAACGCTAGCGTCGTTAGCAACGTAGCTCGTCCCTGTATGCCTGGTCCCCACTTGCCATTTAGTTTTAAGCTAACAGTTAGCAAGCTAACGTTAGCAGCCAGACCGTCTACTTACCCGATAGACCCGAGAGTCACGAAACAGGAAATAAATGCTGGTCCAGTTTATTGAGTGTTATATTTTATTATCTAGCCGCGTTTCTCTTGTAATTAATAGCGCATTACCACTAAGCTGTCACCCTGTTTTCATCATTCCCATACACACAGCAAAGCCCCTCTGTGTGGTGCTTGGGAGCCAGTTGGACAGTGAGGTGCTGCGTCCGGTTGCAGTAGGAAAAAACGGTGCTTTGGGGTAGATCATCATTTCACTGATAAATAGGTCACTAGATATATATTAAATCCCATGCATTTAATGTACAAAATTATTCTTTGACATTCGTTATGTGGCATTTCTCCTACAATAGATATTATTATTTCAAACTCAGCATTTGATTGTTCGATCTGTCAACTACTGGCTACGGAATTTTCAAGTTTACAGAGACCATTTAAAAGCAGCACGGGCAACCGTTCAAGACAGGCCCTGTACAACTGATACTGTTAGGACTGAAATAATAAGATTGAAACAGAATCAAATAAACATAACAGATATAAACTTTAAAAATGTGTTGGAATAATATAAAAGGGATTAAATAAATATCAAAACACTTTTTTGATAAGTTTTGTTTATACCAACCTTTGAGACATTTCCCTGAAGTGTTCGACCTGTCAACTACTGATAACTGAATTTCCTATTTACACAGAACACGGGAAGACAGCATGGGCATATGTGCATGGGCCCAGACTTTGATAGTCAGATTAAACTAGAATCAAATAAACCCGAGAAAAATATAAAAATCAACAATAATATAAAAAGAAACTTAAGTAATTTATGTTAAAACAACACATAACACAAAAACAAAAAGAAAAGGGGGGAAGATATCTAAACACTGTTTTAACCGACCTCTTTTTTACAGCAGCCATTGTCCATTCAGGTCAAACAGAGTCAGGGTGCTGCTATTGTTCATGATGGCTCACTAGAAAGGCTCTGCTATACTAAGTGGAATGAAACCTTAAGTAGTATTACTGGTAACACCTGTGTTTACTCTAATATTTCATATGAATATAGCTGCCATTAAAAGGTCTACTTTTATTCAGTCTTTTGAAAGTTTTCAACAAGCTTCTGTTACATTTGCCCCAACAACTTTTTTTTATGACATAAACATTTTATGATGCAAATAAATAAGACTGCATAAATGGGTAAAACGATTGTATTTTAATGTTTTATTGTAGTAGACACGCAATTACACAATATACTCACTCTTTTAGAAATGAACTGGCTGTAGATTACATTATACAAACAAGTCATGTCATTTCAAATACAAAATATCCAACAAGAAATAAGTTAGATGTTCATATTCCCTTTGAGTTCATTAATCGGTTTTCATTGGGTTTCGTTTCAAAAAATGTATATGGTCAAATGTTCAGACAACAATACATTTCCACATGTACCGTATTCAGTCCTGAGTCACTGCAAATTTGTCATGTCTTTCATTCATCAATCTATGCTTGTAAAACCTTATTGCTATACACTATAATATCAAAAATACATTGTAAATAGGGTTGGCTGTGCACAAACAGGGTAAGGCTTTGAACTACAAGATATCCCTTCACAATTAGAGATTTCTTTCAGTGAATAATCCAGTTACAAAATCAGCAGTATGAAACCCCCCACAGAGATTTTATTTCTCGTTTCATCCGTTTTCTGATTGTATGTCCATATCTCAGATAAATCATCACCCTTCTTAGTTCCTGAGATATTGAATAATCCTTTTTATTCAGACTTCCCATTTTGCATTCTTCTTTTTTTTCATTTTCCAGTAGCTTTTTGCTTTCCATTCATGTCTGTCAAACATCGTCAAATATGCCCGTCCGAGAGGGTGACAGAGACAGGTAACGTCCTCCTCTGGATCTACAGTGTCAAACACACAGACAGAGTGAATGATTATGGAACTCTGTTTAACACAAGATCAAGTTCTCTGGACCATATTGTTACTTAGCTCCAATTTAACACTATGTTCGACTCATTTTGCAAAAACAAAAGCGTACCTTCTGTTTGGTGATCCTTCATCACTGGAATTGTCTTGAAGTAAACTTCTCTGCTGCTCCTCCATGTCCCCGTCTCCTCTGGTGAATGTTATAACTGAGAAAGACAGAGAGCAATGTATATACAGTATACTGTAAGCATGCAGACCTCTTGATGGATATAAGTGATCCTGACCCACGAAATGTTAAAGGAATAGTTTGGATTATTTGAAGTGGAGTTGTATGAGGAATTTATTTATAGTCAGTGTATTACCTGCAGTAGATGGCACTCAGCACGCCCTGAGTTTGAGAAGCGGCATGAGTACCAGCAAAGAAGCTAATCTGCCTAAATAACTCTTTCTGTGACTTGTAGATGTTTGACTATGCATGTGGGATACACACTGGAGCAAACTAGAAATAAGTTGCTGTGGGATCAGGGAACGGAGAGTCAATGGGTGGTGCATATTTCAGAGTAACCCAACCTGACCCACTGTTTCTATCTACCTTGTGTGGGTGGGGTGCCTTATGGTTGAAATGGCAGATGCTCAGTTTCCTGCACTGAGCAGTGAGTCTGGTGCCAAATATCTGCAAACAAACTCTTAGTTTAAATTTACATAAAATAAAAATCAAGCCAAATCTGGTCATATCAGTTTCAGTAGTTGCGAGTGACAGAAAAAACAACTTTTTATTCAGTTTTATTTAATCCCTACCACTTTTCTTGATCTGAGGACTGCTCTGGTCATCTTTTAACTCAGTGTAACCAGCTCTGGTCCGTCCAGTAGCCCCCTGGACTCCATACCGCTCCCTCCAGGCCTGAAACAGTCAACCAAAAATGCTCATAAATACCTAGACGCACTTAACAGAAACCAGTGGAACCATTAAGGAGCCAACAGACTGGGTAGATTTTCTTGGCTTCTTAGAAGAGACTGATAAAGTTATGGATGCTTTAGTAGAATATAATTTTCTAACCCATTTCCGATTTTCCCCATCTTCAGCTTTCTGCCTTTTTCTTCTTTCTGCAAACAAAACAAAAATCATGACTTTCAGATACAGAACAACTTAATCTGTATAAAGGTATAAGAATTAAATATTAAAAGTGTTAGCCAGTGAATACAGGTAATGAAAGAGCCAAATGAATAATGCATCTTTAAACAGATGCATCAGAAACAAGTGAGTGATCAAAGTACCTCTTCTGATGAGTTCCCTGCCTTCATCCACCAGGTCAGAGGTAAAGTCATCGTCAGTGATGTACTGCTGGAAGCCCAGGAGGTTCAAACAGCGAGAGCCCAGGCTATAAACACACACAATTACAAATACACTGTCAAACATATACTCTTTGTGCCACATAAAGAAGTGGATTTGACTAATAAAATGTTCTCAGAGCCGGTTCTTCCTGTGCCGTACATAGAATGACAGTAAAGAATGACAATATTTTAGAGAGATGTACTGGTGCAGCAACAAGTTTTGGACTTTGTAATAAAAAGCTTCAAACTGATTCAGCCTACTTAGAAAGCTACATGAATCTTCACTAACTTCACAAGCAAGTCCCAAGTTACTGTGATGAGAATCAAGCGAGTCGAGTCATTGCTCAGGACAAGCACATCACAAGTTATATGAAATTTTCATGATCCCCCACAGTTTCTACATTTAAATCAGATAAAAGACAGTAGAGCTGCAATGATGAATAAATTATTATTTGATTATTAATTAAGGAAATTGAATTAAGGACAAAACATCCAGCTCCTTAAATGTGAAAATGAATAGTTTCTTTACCCCTCTCTGACAGTAGACTGAATATCTCGGGGTTGTGGACAAAACAAGACATCTGAGGATGTCATCTTGGGCTCTGGGAAACTCTGGTCAATATATTTGACCATTTTCTGAAATTTTATCAGCCAAACAACTAATTGATTTATCGGGACGAGTTTAGTTTTTTAAATTTGATCATTTTTGGACTAGCCCTCCATGACAGCTGCCTCGTGTTTTGGCCCTTTTGCTGGTCTGCCAAGAAAAATGCAAATATTTATTTTCAAAAAGTCAAGTCTTTTCAAGTCATCTGTTTCAGTGTTCTCTAAATCTGTAATGGAGACACTGATTCAAGATTACCTCATTTAGCTGATTGCTTAAGCTTAGTTTGGTATATCTGAAATGCAAATTCTTACTTACTTACTTATTGGCCTACAATTAAACCAATACAATATACAGTATATATCTACAATAAGCTAATATATTCCCAATTTATTGGTTTAGCTCGAGCAGGCACATAACAAAAACTACACTTGAATGTAGTATTTATACTAAATAGATGAAAGAAATCTTTAGTGGCTAACGGCTTACCTGTAAAAAGTGGCAAAGCAGAGCAGCAAGACAAGCATGGGATAATAAATGTAGAACCCATCAGATATGAAAGACAGCACACGCATGGAGCCCATGATCTGACAGAGGGACAGAAAACAGGACAAAGCATTGCTACATTTGATTTAAATGCAAGACATTTCTGCATATATCTTTTTGTGATCATATACCTCAACATTTTCTGAAAGGTGTGACTGGTGCAGTGTGCTGCTGTATGAACAATATTAGTGCATTAAGGGTTGTTTCTGCAACTACAGGCATTTTTGAGTCCCGGCAGTGAAATCTGCCACTGTCTGATAACATTATGGAAAGGATCTCTTTTTGCTTAACCAGAAACAGTCACTATCACTCCTGTCGAAGCCACCAGACTCCTCTGACAAATACACTAAGTTTTTTTTTTTGATCATTGTGATACACACTTCATCAAAACGGGCTTCAACAAAATATAGCTCACCACAATGCAAAGCTTGATTGAAATACATTTAAAACATTTATAGACAATCAGTCAATCAGAAAATCGAAGAGGATACAATGAATGTTATTGTAATGTGGCAGTAAGGACTTTTTGTGTAAGAACAAGTGATGAAAACCATTAAAAAATGTTCCAGATTAAAATCTTAACAACTATATGCAATTTTGTGTACCTGTTTATCTGTATATTATAATATTGTAATATTCATAGAGGTTTATTCTTTAATTTTGGGGAGTTAAAAATGCTTGTAGTTGTCTTTAATAGCATGTGGATGTTTGTGTGGGACCTACAGAGGTGTAGGACGTCTGTATTCTGTCCTGGTGTGAGATTGCAGAGTCCATGTGAATCAGGCCCAGAAAGTTGAGGCACAAAGGAGGAGTCAGACGACAAAACAACCTGAGAGCAAAAAAACAAAGAGAAGCAACCTGATACCATCATACAATGAGAGAAAAACACACTGAACTGTGCCTCTTCTCTTCAAATTGGGCCCTACAATACAATTTACTGTAAAAAAACAAACAAATGTTTAAGTTTAAGAACACTGTGCCTATTAAACCTGGAATGTGAAAATAATATAAACATGAAAAAGGCCACTGATTGAGAAGGCGGGACTTTTCTATGTTCGACAGCTCTAATTGGTTGTCTTATTGTCATTTTCAATCTAATATTGTGACTGCTGTGAGGAACCTACATGCCACTGAACTGCAGGCTGTAAGCATCAGTCTGGTGATGTGGCACCAGGTAATAGTAGTTGAAAACTCGTATCCTGAACACTGTTGAGTAGACACACACACAGAGGAAGAGGATACTGACGAAGCACACCATCTGGTGGAGAGAAACAGAACAGAAAAAGGAGGCAGGTTAGCTCGTTCAATAACGTTCCCCAGCAACAAGTCAAAACTCTGGAATTTCTTTTGAAGACTATGGACGCTGTGTGTTTCTGTTTTTATTTTGCCCTTCAGTGTGTGTCGCTGAATCTGTGCCCACCTCAATACAAATGTAGTTGTGCTGTTTTTCAGACATGTGAACAAACACAGCAAACAGGGAGAGGACAGGGCGCGTGCTGAAGAAGGTGCACTCGGACCAGACTACTGCTGCCGAGAGGAGGCACAGGACGACTGCCAGCAGCCTGTAGAAACTCTGCCTGAACACACACTCCCAGTACCACTCTGAGAAGGACACAAACACACACACACACACACACACACCCAAGTATGAGTACAAATGTTGGAGGAACAATCAGACTGACATTTCAGTTACTCATACAAGTTCACACATGAACTCACATATGCATCGAAAGTCTTTTCTATATTAATACAGAGTACTAAACCTCATGCTATCTTAGGGATCCCAAAGACTTTAATTAAACAGTTTTATATGCCAATATTTTAAGTTGTTTTAATATATTGATATTTCTCAATCTGGCAAAATTGGATATGCCAATTCACCCATATACATGCCACTTCTGTTTTGCAATAGACTCCATTATTTGGCCTGTAGGGGATCAGATGGATCTCATGTCAAAGTATGTTGGTTTATTCACACCTGAGTTTCAGAGAATCCTTGTTTTGGTGTAAAAGCACTGCATCTTGTTAGCTGTTTGTACTTTTTGGCATATATTTCCTCACTGAAATTAACTGATTTCATTGATATTATGTAAATTTGGTTTTTGTACATTTTGGGGCATGGGCGTATCTTTTTTTTTTTAATTGGCTGAATATTATTGTATTTGTTGTTTTTTTTCACAATTTTATACATTATCACTTAATGTTAATCACTGATGTAATGACTAATTCCTATCCTTTCATATGGGGCCCAGGCTTTTATTTTAGTGCCCTCTATAGGCTATGTACTATAATGCCATAAATTTATAATATTATTTCACCAGAGGAAAGAGTTGTTATGATTTTTTTTTATAGAGTTCATGTTTTTGACTGGGTAGAAAAATCTTTGAAACAGCATTTCAACATCACTAAAACTCAGAACTCGAACAGAGACAATTACAATTATTTTATGTTTATCAGCTTTTCAAGGTAGTGATACCCACGCCACTAATTTAACTGAATTAGGGAAATTCTGGGATATATTAGGACATTGCAAAGCAATTATTGAACTATTTGAAAAGTAATATTCAGTAATATTCAGTGCAGATCTTACAAAATAAGGGCCATAAGATAGCTACATTAGCTACATCAGTAAAATACATGTAAACAAATCAGGTCATCTCTAAGAAGTCTCAACTTTGACTCTGCATTTACACAGACGGATTTGGAGGGAAATACAATGGATTGCCATACGGTCTTTAACAGGAAGAGGGTGCTGTTCTTCCAGAGCAAACAAAGCCAAAGCATCCAGATATTTTGGTGATGGTGGGGATAAGAAGAAACTTTTATTTTATTTATTTTTTTATTTGCATTAATTATACCAAAGTAACAGCAGCAGTTTGACAATGATGTTTGCTTTTTAAAAGTTGTACATACCACCTTTAAATGCATTTATCTGGAAATCTGTGTCTACATTTGTTCTTTTTAGAAGGCCTGAATGACTGGAATGAAATTACAGAACCCTTAGAACTAATGTTGATGAGAAATTTGTCCAGTGGCAGAAATTATATTTTTTAAAAAGTCAAAGAAGCACTAGCAGGGTATTAGAAGTCCAGCAAGTTTGTCTCTGAAATGTAGTCTCATAAAAAAGAAAAAATCGATCACAGGAACCAAAATTTTAGAATCAAAATGTCCATCTAACTTTCCATCTGTAAATTTGAGATTGTGTTGAACTCACCCACTGCAGGAGAGTAAAGGAACCTCTGCATCCAGTTGTGGTGGTGTGCTGAGGGGAAACTGTGGATGAATTGTCGAACCGCGCTGGTCTGGCTTTTAGCTACGTCTTCTAGATGAAAGGCTTCGTCTAACAAGATGGACCACTGAACCTGAGTCTGATTGTGTCTCTGCACTGCAGTGATCACCTGAAACACACACATACACACAGGCAATTATTATTTGCATGTGCTGTTATAACTTACCATTATTTCCTTTAAAGTAACAGTGCAATGTTCAAAATATTAAGAATAGAAATCACTTTTTTATAAAGATTAATTAGGCTTCTTTTGGAGGGAAGGGCATTCTGTTCACCACCAGAGCTCTCCCCATTTCTCTCCATCTCTTCTCGGTATTCAGTGGGACACTGAAATGAGATGACACTCACACGATGACTCCAAATGCAACATTAAATGTTGGTTTTACACATAAAAAGGAAATTTGTATTACCTTGTGAATTTGTCTCATGTATTTCTCACCTTTGTCAAAATGGTGTCCACACATTTCCTAAGATGGTGGTTGTACCTGACAGATTGATGGACGCCTGCCACATCCTGATAACAAGAACATATTTTATTATTTTTATATGTTGTGGTGGAAATTCCATACTTGCTGTTCATATTTTTTCTCATGTTTGCTTCTTTAACTAAATTAACTAAATGTTATATGTTGAAGTGTGATTGATGTCTCAGCTCTGTGTGCAGGTCAGCTTGATCTTCAGAGTGCAGTGTGACCTTCGGCCAAAGTTTTCTCCATTCCTGTGAGAAGCTCTTATCTTTTAACTCTCACACATATAAATTAGAGAATGTCTGTCCCTAGAGGAAAGAGTTATAAGAAATGTTTTGAGTGCTTGTAATTTTTTAGCAGAAAAAATGAAATGATCTCTGTTACAGTAGCTTTCACTTGTGTTTGTCACTGCTGGGAGGAGAATGAGAAGACAAATTTAGGTCTAAAATTTGAGAGTGAGGCGGCTCCAAGGTATAAAAGAAGTGAAAAGCTTCTCTCCGTGTTCTCTCTGTTTTATGTACCATTAATACAGGTCTGACAGTACTGTAAATGATTTTTGTCTTGTTCCTCTGTGTAAGAGTGAAACTACAGAATTGCCACAACATATGTACAAAAGAATGCTAATTTTTCCGCATGCAAAGTCTGATGAAACACTTTCAGATTTAGCACCTGCTGGAATCTGTTGTCTAAACACTATTACAGCACCAAAGTGTTCATGAAACTTCACCTCCATCACATCTGCCAGGTTCTCCTCAGCTGATGCCTTCTCTGTAGCCAATTTTGCTGCCTTGAAGTAGGTCTTGGCCAGCAGGTAACCATGGGAAGATGAGAGCCAATAAGAACGTGGGATCTCTACCAGGCCGTAGCCTAGCAACAGCACCAGAAGGAATAGACCCCAGGTGTTGGCAGCTGTAATGCCGATGGTCTGGAGCTCTCTCCTGCACAAGTTTTACAAAGAAAATCAATAACTGACATGATACCAGCTTAGAAAACACAACTTTAGTCCACAGGCATCACTCATCAGAGCTGTAAATTATTTCTTTCTTTTTCTTTTCTTTTCTTTTTTTTTTAGCATTGTTTAGTCCCATTAGCAGTAAACTACTTCTTGAATTTGACCTACCATGAGAGTTGCCACTTTGGGTGAGCAGCCACATAGATGAGCAGAGAGATGAAGATAAGGAGGTAGGTGCCATAATAGATTGCATTTTCAATGAGAGCTGTTTTAATCTTTCCAACTCTGGAGAAAGCTCCTGAGCGAGCATAAGACTGCATGAAGGGCAACAGCAGCCTGTACACACAGTAACACACACACACGCACATAAGAAAAGATTCAATATACCAAAACACAACATGTAACCAGCAGCTGTCAACACCATCTGTCAATGCGTTATTATTTTCTATATGTACCTCTTTATTTGTAGCATTTGCTTTTTATCTGGCATGTCTGATAAGATCTTACCAAGTAAGGAACTGGGAAGTCCAGTATACAACTCTCCAGAACACCGGTAGAATGCCATCGGGGATATAACTCCACGGTTCCTCACAGGCCTTTGGTGCACTGTAACACACACACACACACAGAAAAATGTGAGCATATATATAGAGAGACACACAGTGTCATTAAATGCACTTTGAATTGCACTGATGTGCATAACAGTCTAACACTGTCATTTTGAATACTAACACTTGGTGTCTCCAAAGTTTAAATGTTCAAATTCCACAATTAGTTTGAAAAAGACTTACAATTTCTTCACTATGAAGTAATATCAATGAAAACTAAGCAGACCCTGATTATATGGTGGACTGTCTGTGGAAAGAAATTATTTTTTCTAGAGTGGAGGTAGAAACGTGAGACATGAATATTAAAACTTGGTCAAATGATATTAATACTATCTGCAAGGCTAGACACCATAAGAGATACGTGACAGACCCAGCCTGCTAAGTCAATATCGTATACTCATTGTTGGAAGCCTTATCAAACCCAGTCTGCAAACACATTCAAAGTGAGTTCATCTATTGTATAAGAAACACTTTGATGACTGAACACTCCTGACTACAACTATACTATTCTAATAAAATTATTATTATTATTATTATTAATAATAATAATAAATTATTATGTAATATGATGAACAATTTCTGGGAGTTCAAACAATGGAACTACATTGAAAATCTCATTCCAAGGATTGTTAAGATTATTTTAGGTGGGGTTGTATGAGGTCGTTATCCATAGTTAGACTGTTACCTATAGTGGATGATATGACCCATGTTTAGAGAAGCAGAGAGGAGTATCAGCACAGAAGCTAAGCGATGCAATACTGTGGGTCAGCAGTGTATTTTAGTCACTTAAAAAAAAATCCTGTCTAAAATAAAACGCAATATCAGTGTAACTGAACGTTATATTTAGAAACTGTCAGGCAGCCCCTTCTGATGAGAAACTGCCATTATATGTTATATAATTTTATCCCCAGAACATGGGAGTTGCTGTTCTATCACCAAAGTCACACAATAACACTAATTCATTTATCAGTTGAGGCAGCAGTAGACCAGCAACACCCATGTTCTCTGAGATAAAATTACCATTGCCACAGGAGTCTGGTTGCTTTGGTGACCGCAATATTTGGCTTATACAACATCAGCTCTCTGTCAAAAAAGTGTGTCTGATGGTAAAGTGGTGAAAACATTGTAAAATAAAGCGTACACTTAAAGTATGGTTTAAGGTGGTATGGTTTTTTTCAGGTGGACCTTTTTTTAAGTGGCTAAAATACATTCTGCTGCTGACCCTGTCCACAGCAGTTCATTGCTTAGCTTGTGTGCCAGTGTGCCTCTGATTCTCCAAACTGGGGGAGTGCAGACTGCCATATATTGAAGGTAATACACTATCGAGCAGGTATATCATACAACCCCACTTCACAAAAAACTCCAAAGCTTCCCTTTAATAAGTGAGAGATCAAGAAATGAGACTGGAAACCACACTGCTTAGCTTCAGAAGTGTTAGCATTTGATGTTTAGATTAAAACTGTCCAACTCATGTGCAGCTTGGATGTTACTCAGCCAAAACAATATGAATTTATACGTATTTATATAAATGATATTAACCTACCTGACAGTTGGATAAACAGAGAAGTTGTCATCTGTCTGATTAAAGCTTCTTGCTCGAGTTACAGGTGTGGGGTGGTGTGCATTGTCAAGAAGACACTGATTGTAGATGGTCTAAAAGAGGAGTTTAAACAGTCAGTCAGGCAAACACTCCATGAAAAAACCTATTCATTACATTACAATGGCACAGGTAAAGATGCCAGCGGCAAGAGCAGCATAAATAAACACAAAAACCTCACTCATCATTGTCAGAAACATGCACAAACTCACTTCCTGTTGATCCAGTTTTTTCCTGAGAAAATCTAAGCAACTATGGTTACAAGGGATGTAACAATACCAAAAATTCATTGTACGACATTTTTTGTGATATTAAAAAAAAAAAAAAAAAAAAAAAAAAAAAAAAAAAATCCTTTTTTAAAAAAAAAAAAAAATTCAAC
>JAJHUR010000456.1:21573-45946 GCA_027495735.1 Lutjanus campechanus
TTGTAATATTAAAAAAAAAAAAAAAAAACAGAAAAAAACACAAAGTGCTTCTTTAATGAAATAAAAGTAGTCAACCATGATCTAAGCATGTGCAAAATTGGCATTGTGTGTCTTTGGCATTGAATTCTGTATGTACAATTGCAAAACAAAGCAGCAGTCAGTCAGTATTTTTTTAATAAAATAAAATAAAAATAATAAAATAAAATAATTAGCCCTGTTAGATCAGGGAAGATATTGAAATATGTGATGTTATGATATTTGAACCATTGTCCTCAGTAACAATTACCCCTAATGGTTATTGGGGGAAAAAAGTCAACACACTTTAAAGAGCTGCAGTGGTTTCATACCGTGCTGACATCGAGTGGCAGGATGAAAACGATGAGGAAACAGAGGAACCATGACAGCAGCGTCCCCAGGAGAACCATCCGCTGCTGCTTCCGCAGATCTCCATAACGCTGGAGGAGGTAGAGGGCCAAGAAGAAGACAACCACGACCACCACACCCAACGCAGTACCACTCATAGTGATGAATGAACAGACAGACGTCAAGAGGTCATGACGATGGACTGGAGGAGGGAGCAGGAGAGATAAACAGAGAGAGAGAGAGGGTGAAAAGAGGAGCTCATTGGACAAACTGCAAACAGATATCAGCTGTTATCTACTGGATAACAAAGAGAAACAGTCTGACCTGAACACTGAGAGCAAAACACACGACACAGCAGTGAGGTAAGAAGGGAGAGACCAGGGGGAAATGAAATAAGAAAAGTTGATGGGAGGAAAAATAAAGAGAAGACAGATGTTTGGCTGTTTAGAAAGTTAGGGGACCAGTCAGAGCTCAAGGATAAGGATTTCCCACTTGCCTGGGGCAAGGAAAGTGCCATGTCAGGCAAGTAAATGTGGCAACTCACTTGCCAAAATGGGCAAGTGGTACAAAGAATTAAACTATTTTGATAATCAATACATTTTTAAGGTAACTTTTCATGTAAAATGGCAGAAAATGCTGATTTCAGTCTCTCAAATATGGTGATTCCCAATGTTCTCCATTTATAGTCATATTAAACTGAATATCTTTGGGTACAGACTGACAAAATCATGCTGGACTTTGAAAAACTGAGAAAGACATTTTTGACAATTTTCCAGGGCTGCAACGATTATATTTATAGTCAATTCATTGGTTGATTATTTTCTCAATTAATAGTTGTTTGTTTTAAACTGTCAGAAAATGGTGAAAAATGTTGATCAGTGTTTCCCAAAGCCCAAAATGAGCAGCTCTAATGTCTTGTTTTCCTCACAACCCAAAGATAATCAGTTTACTGTCATAGAGAAAGAAACAAACAAAAAATTGTGTTGCAGCCCTACTATTTTTTGAGATTTTAATGGACGTTGCAGCCCAATGACAGTTAATTCTAGTCACTGTTGTAATTTGATAACCACTAATGAATGAAATAATTTGTGCAGGGGCAAGTAAAAATTGACTTTGGGCAAATAGATTTCTGATCGATTTGCCTGACCAGGCACATCTTTAAGGTTGAGTCCTGCCATACCAGTGGTTGTGCATGTTTTATTCCATTTACTGCAAATCACATATACTTTAGGCTGCATTATAGCTAATCATTCTGTAAATAATGCTCTGGTTTAGAAAAAATCAACACACTTGTTTTATTCTTACTGTCCTTTCATTAACTTTTGTTAGAAAAAGAAAACAGAGATGTTAAGCATACAGCCTGCCAAAGGGTTAAAAAAAAATAGCAAAGCAGTCTCTAATTCCATACCAGAATGCAGTCTGAATAAACAAGGAATAGTTATTGTGCTTAAATTGTGGAAAATATTAAGCAACAGCTTCAATATAAAATGTGTATCAGAATTCTACCGTAAACAATATTAGTGGAACCCTGTTGCTAAGGCACTACCAAAACCTTTTATTTGAAAAAGTAAAGTAAAATAGTATATTGTTGTTCAGTATATTCAGTGCCAAAATACAGAAATGTTTTGTGCATTTGTAAATCCACTGTGATCTGTATATCATAATACACATGTAATGACAGAAGTATTAGTTTGTGTAATTCTGTTTGTATCCAACTGTGACAACAATTCATGCAGACTTGATGTTTACTGTGATGATGACACATTTACGGTAATAGCCTACTGATTTTAATTCTGAATTATTTAACATTATTTTTCTGCCAGTTGTTGAAATGTGGTGACCACGAATAATTTTCACTTTTTCTGGCATTCCAGCAGTCATATTTAATTTCTAAACAAAATGAGCAACGCGCAGTACCGTGGTCTCGGATTGTTGATCGTCGGTTCAGATTTAATCGGAGAACAAACATCCACAGAAAACGCAAACACAAGTGAGGCGACTCTCACCTTTTCAGTTTCTTCTCTCCGGCTGAAGCTTGTAACCCGGTGAACTGTCAGAATTTATTGTCACATCATGTTCCTCAAACGTGGAGTCCCGACAAAACGTACACAACCTTTGAAACTACATTACGTAATGGCCGTACAACGTGCTCTCTCTGTGGCCCGCGGAGTTCTGGGTATTGTAGGCGCAAACCCGACACGAAACAAACAAATTATTTTCTAATTATTTTACACTCAAGTATTGTACACACGAGTGTACAAGTACAAATGTGAGATGCTTGAACTTTTTTAATCTTTTATTTTCATGCCACTTTGTATTTCCACTCCAGTACATGGAAATATTGATATTTTTAGTTCACTACAATTGTTTGTCAGCTTCGTTATTACTTTATAAATTAAGCGTACAAACAATCAATCAATTCATGGAGAAAATAATTTGCAAATTAACCCATAATTTAAATAATAATTAGTTGCATAAAAAAAATAAATAAAAACTTCTTTTAGAAAAAACTAAAAAATGTAATTAAACTAAAAATCCTCCTTGTCATGCACACCAAGTGCCCAATCCCCATGGGTATAGAAGACAAACAAACAAACAAAAAAATTCAATACAATCAATAGAAAATTTCAATACAAAATTAGACCATTTTATACCATTTTATACCTTAGACCGCTCTTTGTCTTTTGTGTTTGTCTCACATAAGGTTCGACATTATAGCAATTATTTATGAGACAATAAGTTCATAATTTTGGTTTGTACCATATATCAATAGACCATTTTTCTCTATTACTCATAATCTCCTGAATATTATAAAGTAACCTGCTATACAAAAAAAATTTAAAATATAATATCAAATGAAATAAGGATTTCATCTAATTAGCTCAGGGATGACCATCTGTCAGTCTATTCCAAAGTCAAAGCATTTCATATTTATGTCTCATGTTTGGAGGCTCCCATCTCATTTCTTCAATGATGAACAAAACTGAAGTGAATTTATGTACTCCCAAAAGGGATCGAATAGCTTTATGATGCCGTGTTAAAGCTGATTTTCTTTAAGCCTCAAAATATTGTAAAAAATGTGATGTTATAATTAGACAAATATAAACCTGAAAACCTTTCACAATTTGTCCATTCATACAAATCAATGGTTTAGGGATAGAGAGTGTCATATACAAAATCCTCTGAGACAAATGAGTGATTTTGGACTAAATAAATAAAATCATCTTGACTTGACTGCATTTGTACCAGTAACTAAATTTCACCTTTTCGGGGCACTAATGTGTTTACAGACATAAATAATGTATTGCACAAAGAAAACCCCATCAATTTACTTCATACATGAGCCACTGCCAACATTATCTGAGAAAAAGAGGGGCATTTAGGGAAATTTGCTGTCTTTCTGCTGTGTTAAAAAATAAAAATGAATGGCAGCAGCAAGGTCGGGTGCCTCACAACTGCCAGCCAGCCCCAGGAGTCACTGACCAAACTGTGACGGTCACAGCGAGGTCAGCGAGGCTGGAAGGGTCCGGAGATTTTTTTGTGCAACTGGTCATGATACATGTGCATACTGGTTTTCATTCACGTCAGTGAAACGTACCATTGGGGCTACACTTTAAAGTGTGTGACCGAGCCATTGGGCCACACCCAGTGACAAAACTCATGTGTTCAGGCCAGGACTACTATTGAACATGTGAAGTTTCAGGTAGCTTCGACCAAGTAAACGAAAGTTAATGCAACTTCCCGTGTTTTGGCGAAACGTTGATGTTCTCCATGCTGTCATGGCAACGCCGTTTGATGATACCTCAAGATCTTCACAATATAGCATTACCAAGGATTTAAGACCTTTCTGACCAGATTTGAGTTGGACATGCAACCTGCTTAGGGAAGCATGTGAGAGTCTAAAACATGTACTTTCCTGTTGCCAGTAGCCAACTGTGCTGTGGGTTGTGGTGTGTTGTGGTGTGTTGGGGTGTGTTGTGTTGGGATGTGCTGGGGTGTGTTGTAGTGGGTTGTGTTGGAGTCTTGCAGACAGTAAGACAGGCAGTCACCGAACTCAAACTCCAGAGTGTGTATTTTCACAGCAGTGGGCTTTTATTTTCGGGATAACAGGCTGAACTGACAGAGTTATAAACAGCTGATCGACTGACAGTGGAGGACTCGTCCTCACTTGTACTTATCAACTGACTATGTTGTCCTCGTCCTACACTCAGCAGTGTTTCACTTTGCTAGACAATCTATGTCGCCAACTCGCTATTTGGGCTACAGTTATCATTTTTGCATGTGCAAGTCAAACATATTGCTCCTTTAAGAGTGAAAATGACTAAAAACCCTGCAATGGAATTTGAACCAAAACGGTAGAACAAGTTTTCTTACTGGGCTGAAAAAAATCCTCTTTCTGGACTGGAGTCTTCTCCCCTGCAGTGGACGGATTTTATCCAACTTTATGCTTCTACACTACATCCCAGAGGCAAATACTATACTTTTTAATCCACAAAGCTGACTTTTTAGAGATACATGATTCTCACAGGACAGTGATGCTACAGACATTTGATGGTCCATGATGCATTGCTGTAGATTAAACAAGCCAACAGTGGCCTATAAAGTAGTTAAAATGAGCTCAACCATAAACATTGCCATGTATTGTCTGGACAGACAGACAGACTGGTCTCCATGTGATAAAATAGTTTTATTTCATTCCAAAAAAGTCGAAAGGGTAGCACATATCAAGTCTTCAAGTCAGGGAAGACAAAACACTCACATTTCAGTTGTTTATTTAGCTCACAACACAAAAAGCAGTTTCGGCATAAAGCCTTCATCAGTTTGTAAGTAAGTAAGTAAGTAAGTAAGTAAGAGTTTTATTTCATTCTCACTTCTGTCAGACACAAAGTCACAGAGCAGCCCTGGATGTATCTGTAAGCAGGACACAGACAGACTGCAGCACAGCTAACATCAGACAGACAGAGGGAGGAGCATCAACTTGATGTGACTGTGAATGAATGATATCAAACTTGGAGAGGAGGAAACACAAGTTTACCTGATTACCGTTCACCTTGTTCACTCTCGATATGTTATTTTCTCTTTAGTTCTGCTTCATCCTCTCATCAAAGTTGTAAACACTGACACCCGCTTTGACATGAGGGAGAGGCGGGCCCCTGACGTACCTCACAGGGCCCTACGCAACTTGCGTTGTGTGCGTACAGGGCCGACCGGCTCTGGCTCAGGTGTGCATTAAGATGTTTCATGATTCCATAGTTGATTCAAACACACTTAAACACTTACACTTACAGTCAAATAAATTACATCCTGTGATGCTTTTGGTTCAGATAACAATGAAATGATTTGCAAAGGCTTCCAGTTGTCATCAGCAGAAATGCATGAATGTTGACAAATGACTGTTTAACATTCCTGATGAATTTCTACTTTGGCCATGTTAGATAAACATTTACTCCTCTGAAAACAAATCAAATTATAGGCTTTTTATCCGGTAAGAATTACTGATCCTGCACACAGTTCTTCCAGCAGCTCATCTGGTTTGGTTCACAACAGCAGATTCACGCTTCAACAACAATGCAACATGACAGCAATACAATAGATCTGCTTTGTAAACAAATCCCAGCAATTCAGTCCTTCAATGAAACATCCACTGAATTAATTCATAATGTGTCAAACTTTGAGGCTGTTGAGTTGAGCTGTTTTAGTCTACATTTTCCCTAATAAAATCAAAAAGGGGCAGTGTCTTGATGCCTGTGCTGTCACCTTTCTTGTCACTCTCTAATGTCCATTGTGTGTCCAGGCAGAGGTAACCTGAAAAGAAAAGAGTGGACATCAGTTCTCCACTGGTTGTGATGGATAGCTTTTGGATTTACCTCAAATTCCAAATGCTTACCAGCCAGCAAAGTTGAGGAAAAAGGAGTGTTTGAGGAAAAAAAAAGCCCCCCCCCCCAAAAAAAAAACAATAAAGGAAGAAAAACATCTTCAGTCCATTTCAGTTGTGTAGGAACATCCATACATACGGGTCGTCAGCATACAGAGGGCCCAGTACATTGAAGCACACAGCTCGATGTTCCAGTAAAACATCCATTTGGCCCAGCAGGTCCAGACACATGTGTTCTACAAGATGCAGACAAACAGACCAGTCCGCTCTGGACACACCCAGAGCATCCAACCAAACGGACCCAAAAATGTCCAGAGATTCTGGCCAGTCCTCAAGAAGATCATCTGTCAGCTCCATCTGGTTTATAAATCTGTTTAGGGTTCACATCAATAAGCAAATAAATCTGTGGTCTGCATAATGAAGCTCAGTGGAGGTCAGCAGTCCATTCCCAGTGTTTGTCAGTGTTGGTCACATTAACTCTTCCCTGTTCCTCTGTCGCTTTGTTTCTGCAGCGTTCGGCTAATTGTGCTGATCCAAACAGTTACAGTACAGATAAAACCTGGCAGCATCGACAGGTGCTTAGTGAGGCCATCTGTCAGCCTACATTCTCACCTTAACCCCTTCCCTCTCTCGGATTACTGTAGTAATCTGTGTAACCAATCAGGCTCTCATGCCCCAGTTATGTCCTCAGTATTATCATTGATAAACCTGCGTGAGCCAGATTTAGTACCTCATTTATATGTTATTCCTGTTCTTTTTTTTTGTTTTGTTTGTTTGTTTTTAGATCATTACTCTTACACTTCTAACAACTTAAACTTAAAGAGAGTCAGGTGCACTCACATTCAGACATATTGGAAAATATTGTCTCCATTTAACTAGATTATGAACGTCTATGGCCTGTGAGAGGAAACGTGAACATGCATGTATGTGTGAAGTCATTTATTAAAATAGTTCAGCTTTTATCATTATTAACTGGCTCTAAAATTGTTGCTGTTAACTTGTATGTTTGGCAAACAGTTTAGTAACGTGAGTGACTGAACTCACTTTATAGTAGGTTTCTTATTGCACAGTACCACCACTAGATGGAGCTAATGAATTTATTCTTGAACATGATGGAAACTTGTGAAAATATGGGGCAGAGATACATTCTTTTGACAGTTTATTCTGTACACCTCACTAAAATTAATGCAGTCTTATAAAACAGTCCTGCAATAAATCCTACCTTCATTAAGTTTATAGTGTTTTTTTGTTCACACACATTTAGAGAGATGTGGATCCAGCTGTATGACCAAATTTCTTGCAAATTTACTTATAAATATGGCTTGTATTAAATATGATTTATCTCAGAACCAACTAGGCCCATTTCTGCCAATGTAATGAAAAAAAAAAAAAGATCCTGAGTCATTATAACAAGAAATTTTCTAATTATAATTAGTTTCTCACAATAATGAGACACTCTGGAAAAATAACTTAGTTACTTATCTCAAAATTATGACTTATCTAAGCTATTATTTTGAGAAAGTTTCTCATTATTTTGAGACAGAGTGGATAGGATGTGTGTGTGCGTGAGTGAATTCAGGCATGATTAAGGGACCTGCATCTTGTCCAGAGCTAATCTTGAATACTACTGGACCAATCACCCTTCTTTGTTTTTGTTTTGTGTGTGTGTGTGTGTGTGTGTGTGTGTGTGTGTGTGTGTGTGTGTGCAGGTTCATGACTGTATGCTGAAAAACCTTTTTCCTTTTTTTTTTTTGTAGTCGATCCCATTCTTGTGAACACAATATTGTGAGGCACTTTCTTTTAACTTCTAACAAATGTTCACTTGGACTCAAGAATGAACTGATTAGATTTTTGTGGTCGAAGGTCAAAGGTATGGTGACCTTGATTAACACATTTTTTGCCATAATTCAAGAACTAATACACTAATTATGGCAAAATTTCATGTAAATATCTAATAGGATAAATGATGAGGTGATGAAATTTTATATCCAGAAGGTCAAAGGTCAGCTTCACTGTGACATCATAATGTTAAGCCCTCTATCAGTCCTCTGAACTCCTCTGTAAAAATAGTCTTTGAGTGAACACAGTGTGTTTCACACTGGAAATGATTCACTGGAATCACACATGATGTTAGTGATAACCTCCATTTTGCCAAAAACAAACAAAACAAAACAAAACATGTAATACCTCCATATTAAATTCCTTCAAAGTTTCACTACAGACATTATTTAAGTCTGGACAGACATGGATGTAAATTATAGCTTGACTGGTTGGAGACAAACAACTGTGAGGCCTGTGAAACCATTGCACATAATACCAGTATGCTGCTGATGGTGATGATGATGATGATGATTATGGTTCTGAGTCAGACTCTTTTTCTGGCTGTTATACTCAGACTTTTATAGTAAGAGGAGTTAATTCAGTCATGTTCTTATCAAGGCAGGTCATTCATTCGAGGAAAACAACAATCATACTTGAATACAAGAAAAGTGAAAAAAAAAAACAACTTGCCAGTAACTCATCTGAGAGTTCAGACCCCTGAGACTGAAACGTAGCTGTGATAAGGTGAGATACTATCTGTCTCTCCTTCATGCTATTGTATTCTTTTGTTATTATCTTGTCATTAATCACTTTAATCTTTTGTTCACAGAGAAATGGGCTCCTCTGTTGAGTTGTTTACGATACAAAAAAAGAAGGGTGTCATATTTTAATATCTTTAAAAAAGATTCAGATCAGGTTTCTGGTCGATCCCCTTGGCACCACAGGGCACTGATTATTGGGAAACTCAACCTTGTACCAAAGCTTGGTGCTATCCAAGCTTTAACAGGACAAAATAGAACTTAGTTATTAATTCACAGAAGACAACTAATCAGAATCTCATATAGTAAGTAGCAAAGACACACAAGTAAACCTGATTAAAGTAATTAACACTGCACATTGCAAGACAATCAGCAACCAATCAAAATCTAACAGAAGGAGGGTAGAGACTGACATGAAATAAACACAGGTGTTACCAATGATACAAATTAATGAGTTCCAACATCCCGACTCTGTTTGACCTGAATGTCACAGAACCTTAATTAGTATCACTTGTAACACCTGTTTACACTATTTTATGTCAGAATGGGTGCTTTGAAAAAAAAAAAACAGTCATTATGCACAAAAAACACACAAACTTGTACTTAAGTATGCATTACACTACGTAATCTGCTTAGTTACTTCGAAAATCATAACTGAGTACTGAGTACAATTTGAATTAATATCCAAACCTTTCATCTGCAGTTTTGTAGCCAATAAGGTGGTCTGATCACAAACAGGCTGATGACAACCAGGACAAATGGATACAAAACAAATGACTGCAGCAGCACAGGTTTGGAGTAAGGATATTAATGATGATGAATGATAATTCACCAATTCAAATTCTATCAATAGTCTAGAAATGGCACCTCATTTGACACTGATTTGTCAGGGGAGCCATATGTTTGATAAGGAAACCTGAACTTAAAACAAAATAAGCAGAAAAAAAATGAAATGAAAACCCAACGTGTTTTGTATCTTATAAACTGTTAATGATTAATCAGTTGTTAGTATTTTCAACTACCAGTTAAGGAAAATGCACAAAATTTGCAACATTAGTTTGAAGAGGTGACGGTGACCACTGAGGAAATCAGTGGAGTTGAGAGTAATTTAGACTGAAGATTTGGAGAAACAGAAACCCCTTTGATTGAGTGGTGCTATTGATAATATATTAAACATTAAGAAGCTTTTTGTTTTTGGGACAAATCATTTGTACTTTTACTCAAGTGTTTTTTTTTTTAACACCAGTACTTTTACTTGTAACTGAGTAATATTTTAGTAATTTACTTACACTCCAGGTATATACATACCTGCATAACTTTAAAGTTTGACATTGTTAACATACTAGGCCAGTTGGACTGCTGTTGAGCATCTTAATGCACATATTAAAGGTAATCAGGGATGTTGGAGATGCAGCTATGATGGTACACTGTACTTAGATGCACTGGAGAGAAAAAAATATATTGGTTCCCAGATATCATTGTATCCCTGACTAATGTTTCTAGGAGGTGTAGCTTGTTGATGAATGTGGTGGAAACAGCTTTTATGTTGTTGGGCTGAAGAATAATTACACAACACTGGACCAATTAACTACTTTAACCAAATACAATTGTAGAATTTAAGCTTTGTCGCAGGAATTTGCCACTGGAATTTTTTGAAGAAATGTTAGATGTATTTGTCGTATATATTCAAGTAGGTATATTAAAGTAATGTAACTTGATTACATTCAGTTACATTGCTTTTGGATTACCTCAATATACAATATGTTGAAACTGTTAATCTAATATAGTGTTTTTAGGGCTGCAACTAATGATTTTCATCATAGATTAATTGGTTGATTATTTTCTCAATTATTCAATTAGTTGTTTGGTCCATAAATGTCAGAAATTGGTAAAAAGTGTTGATCAGAGCTCAAGATGCCGTCCTCAAATGTCTTGTTTTGTCCACAACTCAAAGATATACAGTTTACTGTAATTGCGTGTGCAATGTGCATGTTGTTCTTGGTTTTAAAATTGTAATCCTACTAATGATGCCCATTTTTACGAAATTTATCTGTGATCTGATTACGTCTTTTAAAAAAAAATCTGTAATAGAGTTCAGTTACTTTTTTTGTATCCAGATTATGTAATTCCAGATTCTGGTGTACAGTCTTTCAAATGATCTCATCCACAAAAAAACCAAAACACACATCACACCCTAGTGACCATTAGATCAACATTTCCCTGTCTTTTAAAAGCTGTATCATTTTGCTCTTTACTCACATCAGTGGTGTGGAGCCTTGACATACAGTCTGTGTGGGGAGCAGAGGGGACTGTAAGTAGTTGTTTAGCAGGGGAAGTTTGTTTTCCTGTGTGAAACTTTGCCTTTGAGCCCAGTCTGCTAATGTTACTGAGTGTCTAGACTTCCTCTGTCTCTTCCGCTGCCTTCACTCACTCTGTTCCGCCTCATAGTTCAGACCACGTCTTCAGTTGCTCTTATCCATGTGTCTAACATCTCCTCTTCTACCTCCTTTCTCCCCACCACCACCATCACTCCCCTCCTTCTCCACATCCAGACGACGAGCCACTGGGACCACATCCAGCGTGGCCTTATTCAGCTCAGTGAGAAACAGTGTGTGAACAGCCTCGTCTCCCATCGTGTCCACTGAACAACAGCTACGAGTGCGCTGAGACCCCTGGGTTTGAAGTCTCTAACATTTGATCCATGGGAAACCCTCGTGCACAATGACGCCAGTGAACAATGTAGCCCCAGTTCTGTGTGTCCCTAGAGGGCCACTGTAGACTGCAGATCTTATAACCTGTCCTGGATACATCACTCTCCTGGGAGGGGACCACTCCCATCTGAAACGACTGGAGTTACACACACTCAGTGGGCCTGAGATTGAGGGTATAACCTGTGTGTGTGTTTGTGATTAAAATGTGCATGTGTACGTGAGAGAGGGAAAGTTTGTGTGTTCGGACGCCTATAGACATCTGATGACATCTTACACAGTGGTTACAGTACAAAAGTAGGTGATGAAATTGCTTCATTTTCTTCACTTTCTTGCAGAGGATAGCTGCCTAAACAGCCCTCACCAAATGTTTATGTAATTTGGTGAGAGATGGCAACAACAGGCGCTCACTGTTTCCTCTTTTAGGGAGGCTCAAACAAACAAAAGTCCCAAAGCAGCCCACTCTCCAAATGTTGTCATGATACGATTCTCTTCTCATTTACAGCCAGTCCCTGCAGAACATATGATACCATTAAAGGCACATTACGACTACGGTCAACAATGAATGGATAGATTGTGACATGAGAATGGAAAAAACGAAACTCACTTTGTTCCACATTCCTCTAGTAATCTATTTAACAGAACTGAGACCAGACTCTAACAGAACTATTTGAGACACTGAGGTCTCCTAAACTTACAGACTGTTGCGCAACAGCAGAGCAGTTGTTTGATTGATAGTAGGATGTGTGAGAGAGGGAAGATGATGCGAGAACCTTTAAAAAAAACTGTGACCTATGTGACTTTACCATATAAATGCTGGGTTCAGTGAATAGAAATAAGTCTCATTCCTTGGAGACTGCATTGCAAATGGTTCTATTTTTGCATGCCTCACACTGAAATACGGAGAGACAGAATAGCATCTGTAACATCTGTATGTTGACTCAAGGTATAGGCCCACGTTCTACGTGTTTTGTAAAACAACACATATTCTCAGAAAAGTATGTTTCTTGATACAAAAAAGTGAAAGTATATCAGTGAAATTTAATGTATTTTTAATATGTTCCAACAGTCCTTTGCTTATTTTACAACTGTCCCCATGGATGGGGTCAGTGACAACATCTGACTTCTTCCTTTCAAATAAATACTGTGTATGATATGTCATATATTGCCATCTTTAAATGGTATGGATGCTTAACCAGACAGATGTAGGTTTAATATGTCCAAGTAGTCTCCGAGCAGAGAGAGAAATGCAAAAAGTGTTGCAACCATCCCCAGTCTCCCATACTTCAGTTTTAACCATAATCACTACCTCCCTAACTCTAACAATAAACCCTGGAATGAATCATTAGACTTCACCTCTGGACACATTTTAAAAGACCTCAAAATATTCTGCTTGGCATAGAATGTTCACTTACCCAGTTAAAAATGAATAAAATCAGACACAAAGAAAACATAGTTTGTTAATTAGTGAACTTTAGATGTGGCAGGATGCAACAAGAAGCAGAAGAAAAAGCAACTGTGCTCAACTGAGGGGTCAAAAGGGAAAAGGAAGAGGGGGTCCGATATTATATTATTATTTTTTATTATGTTATTATTATTTTATACTATTATTTTTTCTCAAGTAAGTCATTTTTGAGTAATGAGCCACTCGTGTTTTTCAAGTTCACTTGAAAGTGTTGTTTGCTAATTTGCTAATAAATCTTAAAGTAATGTCATGTGTCAGCAATTAAAGCTTGCAAGCCAGCAAAGTTAGCAGCTGAGCTAATTTCACATTAGCTATGCAGTAGATGTCCAAAGACAGCCAAAAGAATAACAGCATGTGATTTGTTTATGGCGTGGGACATATGGGTTAGAAGTTACTACGTATATTATGTGTGTATTTATGTGTGAGTAAGAGAAGACCAGAGGTCAACAATAAAAGCCAAAAGACTCAAAGATTAAATCTTTGATTGCAAGTGCAGATGACAGTGTATTAGAATCTTTAATATTTTAGATTTTTGAAAAGTAAAAACATATTTTGCCTTGTTTTCACATCTTTTGCCTACTACGTAATTCCAGATTTCAAAGTTTTGATGTCTCAAGTATTCATCTATAATATAGAAAAATAATACAAAATAAAGCAAAGACATTGAATGAAAAGATGTGTCCAAAATTTTGACCAGTACCATATAATAATAGACTGTTGCTATGTTTAACAGACTGTTGCTATAGGTGCAATGATTATAGACAATGAAATTTTTAAATCAATAAAATCATTTTTAAATTAATATTTTGTGTCAAAATGATTTATTCTTTAAGTAGCCATTCAATAACTGGGACGATGTTCAGAACTGCATCACCCTGTGAGGGTTTATTTTACAAAATAAGCTACTCACTGTCCCTTGCTTAGATGTTGGTCTACATGAGAACAAATCATTGAAAGAACTGAAGTACTCCATTATATTTCATTTTAATCGTCACACTGTGGAGGATTTTGTGTTTTCTTTGTCATAAATGAAAAGACTTCCACCATACATTGATGGAGAAAAAGCTTATTAGTGTCTCTGCCAAAAATGCCCAACTATTCATTTAAGGTGACCACAGAGAAAAGTACTGAAAACAGTCTCTTGGTTTCACACAATAAGCAAAACACAATAACACCAGAGACCAGCAGTTTTTTTTGTCCATGAATAGGACCTGAGTCCCCATGATGAAGACATATTTGTCCCTGTGATGTGATTAACACAAGAATACAAACAAACACAGTCCAAAGGCAACACATTTTCCACCCAGCATCCATGGCAATGTGTCACATTCACCTGTTCCTCTGTTGTTTCTGTCTGTTTTATGGCAGGATCCCTGATCCTCTTTTTTTCTTTTCTTCAGTTTACAAGTTGGACTCTTCAGCTGACCCCATCAGCCGATCCCTCTCTTGCTTGCTTGCTTGAGACAAAGGAGGCTGTTGTCTGTTGTTGCTTGTTAGGATAGCTGTGTGTTGGATGCCATGTGGGTCACTGCGGTGAGGATGAGGAACTGTGGGGTCCTGATTTAAAGCTTTCCAGATGAGCTGAGGTTTAATGATGGGAAAGGCAGGAATTTGGCCTGTTATTATTGGAGTCACATACACAATGTTCTGGGATGATCTGGCAATACTTTTCTGGAAATGGTTTGGATTTCTGTCTGGAAATAGGAATTGTAAGAAACATGAACATAATGATGAATTTGGTCTGAAGTGCTCTAGTGAAGCATTAACATTTTCACACCAGGTATTTTTAGACATGTGCAAAGACCAGTGTCCACTCCAGATCAGTTTATGATAAAGACAGTTAGTGAGGTTAATGAACTACTTTCATGTCTTTTGTTTGGAAATGTGTCCTCACTGCAGCTTAGAACAATTTGTAAGAAAGAAAAATCCTCCATAAATTATACTGGTACAGAGGAGGGAGCTGTGATAACAGTAACTAACTCTATCCTAAATGCTGTTGGTTCAGTCCTCAACCCATTTACATCAGCTGATGAGAAGATCCAGTGAGTGTTTGTAAGTCTCAGTCATTTCTGGGATGCAGGACAGTTTGTTCAGTTTAAATATTTTTCTCCTTTGATCCTTAACAACGTGCAGATGTTATTTATTGGTACAAGTGTGGCTCATGCAGGATGGACTATGAAGTATTGTTTGGCCAAAAGACTCTTGTCAGTCCTCCAGGAGAGTAATCTAAAACAACAACCAAATAATACACTCAGTGGCCATTTAATTAGGTACGCCTGTAAAATCTGATGCAATCTAATACCACAGTTCAGCCAGAAATCCAACCTCTACAATGACAATGATGTGCAAAAAAACAGAACAGGTAGCACATCTGCAAATGTTTTTTTTTTTGGAATATGCTCATTGGATTTTGTGTTGAATACTCCATTGAGAAGCCCTGAAATGCGGCCTCTTTTCCCAGATATCATGATTTTCAGTTTTGGTTGACACTGTCAGAGGAGGGTTAATGTGATTCCATGTTTATTACTGAAGTTGTGGTTTGCAGTAGTGTTGAAGCAAACTGCATGTGATTGAGAGGTGTTTCTAATGTTTTGCCAAACCCATTCACAAACAAAGTGTGGGAAGACTATCAGAAACATTTTCACATAATCTAGTCCAGTACAGCAGCACCACTAATTGTGGCCTCAGTAATAGTTGAATTAAGCATTTTTTGGCATTGTCAACAAAAAAATCATGAAATTATACACTTATTATATTATAATCTTCCAAAATGTACAATTTGTGGCAGATCTATTGTATTGAACTGCATTAAATTGTATATCTGTAAGTGGCCATATATCAGTTATTCATTATTGAATGGTTCTCCAGATTTCATCACCAGCAAGATTCTTATACCGAGGCAAGAAGTGTCACTTATAAAAATGTCATTGCAGTCTATGACAGCAGGGGACATCGAGTCTTTACTTAAAGGTCAAATAAGTTGGATTTGTTGTTTGTAAACATAGCAGAAAGTAAAATCATGAGAAAATATAAAGGTACAGGAGGAGGATGGGGTCTCTGCTGATGCAGGCGCCACCACACATATCTGGTGGGTCATTGCTGATGATTAGGGGGGATTATTTTTGCGGATCAAGTCTCTGCATTGTTTTAGGGAAAATCCTTATGTTGCCTTTGATTAGCACTATCAGGAAAAAAGAAATGCAGAATGTTAAAACAAAGATTCTTGCATATAGACTTTAAAGCTACTTCAAGGAACTTGTGGTCCTGTGGTGTTTCCACCATAATAATCACAAACTATAACTTCAAAAATAAAATGATCTTTAACTTGCTAAAGCATAGCTCCCTGTAATTCTGCCTGGGGAAATGTCAACACTGACTTCAAGGAGACTCCGACCCAGTGGCAACCATTAAGAACAGCTACACAGAAATAGCCAGTGTTCTCGCAGGTGGTCTTGTTAACTTGTGTTAGTCATATAGATGCATCAGTTATAAAGTCAGACTGTTTCATAACCAGGTGTCTTTCCTGAGACATGTGGCCTTGAGCAAGTGATGGATGATCTGATCTACAAGCTAAAAATGTTCATACTCCTCCATAAAAATGTGATTCTCATGCAGTCATATGATAAGAGGAGTTAACACATTAACACATTGTTGTCGAAGCAGGCTGTCTAAGTGTGAATGTTAATGTTGCAACTTATGTTTGCGTCACGGTTAGCAGTAATATTCTCTGCTGATGTGTAAATGGGGTTATTATTGTCTATGATAAGGATATCATCAGAGATCAAACTTAACACTCATAGTGATTTTGCAGAGAGTCCATGACAATAACAAGTCTTCATCAGTGTACCTTCATCTAAATGAATGCTGTAACAGCAGTGATGTAGTGGAACATGCAGCCACTGAAAATAATAGCCCGTCCAAGCGCTAATAAGCCAGTGCCTCAATCTGGACTCCCCAGACTGAAGTGTTGAGAGAAGCTGTTCAGCGTTTCTGAGACCCAGGGGATGGTGGAGGAAGATTGTAACACTGTCTCCGTGCAATTCAAACAGTAATTGCCTGTTTGTACAAAACTAATGATGGTTACCCAACCATTACAGACTGCAACTCTGTGCTTTCCTTTGTTGCTCCATTACATTAAGACTAATGATTACAGTCTCAAAGTAACAGCTCAAGTATTTGCTCTCTGATTGCAAACATCTTGATCTGCTTTGTTTGCTCACATGATTGTCTTTTTATATCTCTGGCAGGCAGCAATAAATTAAATGGCAGCATTATTCATTAAAAGCACCTGTGAAGTTTAAATCAAATGAAGTGTCTCATCTTGGGAGAGTAATCCGGCTGACAATTGACTTTTACAGGAACCTGTGTGGGAGACAGTAGAGGTTGAGAGGGCAGCGATGCTAAGTCAGCAGTTTAATGGAAAAACCAGAGTGTACAGTCATACTAGCAGCTCTGTGAGGCTGTAGTTTGGCAAAGAGATGCCATGTGCTCAATGCTAAGATGCTTTCTTGTTGTTTGAATGGTAACCATCTTAGTTTAGCATGTTAGCATGCAAACATTTGCTAATTAGGAGTAAACACAAAGTATAGTTTTGCAGGTATTTGGTCATAAATTGAAGTTTTTGACAAATTATGAAGTTTAGATCCTGTTATGCTGCTTGATGAGAAATTAAAGGGATAGTTCACCCATAAATGAAAATTCATTCATTATCTACTCATCCTCATTGAAGGTTGGGTTAACTTTTTTAGTCCACACAACACTGCTGGGATTTCAGTGGAAAACAGAACTGCAGAATCTCCCAAACAATTAAAGTGAATAAATTCATTCTCCAGGTCTCCTTCCTAGGCAGCTCTGCCAATGTCCCCGCCCTGAATGTTTCTGTTCTGGGCCTCTGGGCCATCCTCCAGAGCGGTTCTACCTCCCCAGCTTCCTTCCAGGGTAGTCCCGTCCTTGTCAGTAGTTTCAAGGACATCCTCCAGACCTGCTCCACCCATCTGCTCTGCCCTCCGGTCATCCATATGAGCTCTCTTCTACCTGAATCTGAATCTGTACCTGCTTGCCTGCCTAAAACTGGCCCGATCCTGTTAACCTGTGAATTCTCAGCCACTAGACTTGCTGCCTTTGCCTGTAAGCCTGCGTATCCTCACCTCCTTTTATAATTAAAATCACTGGACTGTTCTTGTCTGACTGGTTGTTTGGATTTGGATCATTTTCCCTACAGCCTCGTATACGCCCTTTGACATAACATCCATCCTGTGGTCTAAAATAAGGACCAGCTATTATTAGTATGTCACTGATTTTTTAAATCACATACATGAGATGGAAAAGGTTGTGTGCTATGAAGGCTATGTGGACGGTTATGGGATCTAAAGAAGCAAGAAGTTTCTCCATCAAGAGATTTTCAGTTTGCCAGAATTTTGCCCAGTCAGCGGTAGGTTGCAACAGGCCTCAGTGGCATTGGACCTGTAGTGATTAAATTGGCAAAAAAATACATTTTCAATTCTCAACAACAAAATCTGTTTCCAAACATACTTGCACATTTATTAACAATAATCAACAAACCTTGCTCTACCCAAGGGGAAGAGACAGTTCACAACAAGGCCAGTAGATAATTGTGAGTAACTGTGTCATCAATAAAAGATATTACAGCTGAACTGTAATAGTTGATGCTTTGAATTACTCCAATCAAATTCCGGAGTTCCACTGAAAGGATCTGCTGTGGTTATCCCAGCAATTCCAGACTGGATAGATACTCCAAATTCTGGGTAAAAGGATAAACATTTCACTCCCTTTCTGAGTGAACTCTCCCTTACATTCACACAAGCGCAGCTGCTGCTGATATATTTTAAAACTGTCTGGACATCTGTTCGTTTTATTCTTGAAAATATGTTTGCTTTCTAGTAGTATGCACGAAACATACCAGAGTCAGAGGTTATATAATTCAACTGAGGTCAAATGAAGTATGAGGTTAAGCGCGTGTGTGTGTGTGTGTGTGTGTGTGTGTGTTTGTGGATGGATGCCTGAATTTCACAACATTGCTGCCAAACATGGATTCCCTTGGTATGAGTCCGTAAGGATGCCTTCAATTCTGCCTCTCTCCTCCACTTTCTTTCAGACACATACACTCACTTTTACAAACACATTTCCGTCACACACTCTTAGCATTAAACACATTGCACGTGGCAACTGCGAATTCCTAAGTTTTGCTGCCAGACCAAACTCCTGGTCATGAGCCTGCTTGTGTTTGGCTCATCCTCTATGTAAGTGTTTTACTTATCCTCTCCCAGAAGCAAAGTTGTCAGCTCAAGTGCCAAAAAAACCCTCCAGACTGTTTACATGGATTCCTTCTTTCATGGCCAAAAGTTGCATAATGCCAGTTGCACCACTGGCACTTGGTAAATATTCACTCACTCTGTTTAGCTTAGCAAACTAAAGATTACACAGCATTTCATTAAAAAAAAAAAACAAGCCCAGGTGGACTTTGTATGATGTAAATGTGTAACGATCTGATGGATGAGTGTGTCTGTTGGAAATGTGCCAAAATAAATGCATGAAAGGCTAATCCACTTCCATATTTTTATTTTATTTATTTATTTATTTATTTTGATGGATGTAGGACTTTTATTTCTCTGTTGACTCACTCTCCACAGGCATCTCCAATCAGGCTGAACTTATCAAGCGTGAAAAACCATTTGAAAAGAGGTCCTGAGAGGAACAGAACAAAACAAGAAGGTTCTTTCTCTTTTTCCTGCTTGGAGAGCTCATTATCCTCAAGCCCCCCTCTGTCTGAAATGCACCCCCTCCTCCTCCTCTAAATTACTTCACTTTTTCAGTTCCCGCCTCACCTCCCCACAAGCCCACACTGAGCAAGTAACCAACTCTAGTTTTTCTTCTGCTATAGCACCGCCTCCATTCTCTCACTGGCTCTTTTATTCCCTCATCCCCTCCGCTGCTGCTCCCTCCTCTCCTTTCTCCTCCCCTCCACTCCTTTCCTTTTTCTTCTCATTGCTGGTTGCTCACACCAACCAGCTCACAGCCAAAGAGCTCCTCTGTCCCTCTCACACTGATCGAGCTTTAAACCCCCTGAAAAACTGAGACATTACTCCAAAGGAAGTTATTGCTCAAGTCTAAAGGTACAGAAACAACTTCTATATTAATATTTTACAGATTTGTCATGTCTGCAGCTGTATCTGTGTGTGCCAGAGTGTGTGTGTGAGTGTGACATCTGTGAATCTGTATCAGTATAACCCTTACACAAACTGTACACGTGTGTTGTGGTTACTCGAGTGTACAGAGGAAGACGTCGGCGTGCCTTCTCAGCCAGGCTGCAACACATGTGTTCTTCACTCATGGAGTATGTCATTGACAGAAGTTGTTTAGTTTTTATGATGCATTTTTGGGAGGTTGCATGTCTTTATTTTACCTTTATCTCTACATATGAGGGTCAATATCTCTCAAAGAAGTTACAATAAGACAGCATTTTTATCTGCTTTGTTTGCGTCATATGATAAGGGTGAAGTTAGAAACAGCTATCATCTGACTTGACTATGGGCTCAAATATCTATCACTTAAAAAAATTATTATATTTATTCAGTTGATTAAACTTAAAAGTTCTATTTATTTTTCAGAACACCCCAGAACTTATAACTTTGAGTTCTTCTAACTTGAAGTCTTTTAACTCGAAATGATGAGTTTAGTGAATGTACAGAGATCAATCAACTTATTATATTAAGCTTCTACAGAAATGTCATCAACATATTAGCAGACTTGCCAGTGTGACTAAAGAGTCTTGGGTTCAACTTTTTTCCTGTTCTTATCTCTTTTATTGTTTTGTATTGTTTTACTATGTTTTAGTGTCTTTTGCTTGTGTCTTAGTTTTACCTCAGTTTTAGTTGAATGTTTTATTGCTCCTGTTTGGCCTTCTGTTGCTTTTGCATCTGGGGCATTCTGCTCTCAGTTTTTAAGGGTGCTATATAAATAAAGTTATTATTATTATTAATTTATATACTGGGCTTATTAACCACGTTTTTTCAAGTGCAACCAAATCAATATGAAGTATAGTTGACTAGACAGTTAATTTGTTTTGAATCGTTGTACAATTACTTCAACTTGTCTTTTCAAAGTCAGTCAACTTAACATTTCAAGGCAGCCCAGATACTAACTTTTTGAAGTTAAAACAAATAGTTTATTTTTAAAGTGCACTTAAAATGTGATAAATTCACTGGAAGCAGTTCCACATCAAGAAATCAAGAATTCACTTTTCAAACTGAGAAAATCAAAGGAAATCAAATATATTTTCAAGGACTGCCCCTGCGACTATATAGTTGTTGGATGAACTTAATATCTCAGGCTTATTGAACATGTTTTCTCAAGTACAACTAAATCAATATCAAGTTTATTTGACAAAACAAGCTTGTTTTGAATCATTGCAAAACTACCCCAACTTGTCTTTTCAAATTCAGTCAACTTCAAATTTTAAGGCAGCCTGGACACTAACTTTTAAAAGTTAAAACGAATAGTTTATTTTTACAGAGTAATACTAACTCTTTACAATATGTGCTTCACCCTAAATCAGGAGACCTGTAACCAAAGGAGAGGTGTGACAGAGAGGAAGAAGAACAACAGGTAACCAGTCAATCAGCAACACCTTTATGGTGTTACCACCACAGTTGAGAGGAGTTCAAGTTCCTGCACCTTAATAACAGATCTGAAGTTTTCAGCAGCAGCAATGACTCAGAGCAACGGGGAGAATCCACAGACGACTCAGAGTGGCCTCCACCGGATCCGAGCCGGGATCCAGTCTCGGTCGCTACTGGCTAAGAAGAGGGTGGAGAACATCACAAAGGATGACGTGAAAGGATTCTTCATAAGAAACGCCTTTGTGCTTTTTACTATCGCTGCTGTCATCATTGGTAAGTGAAAAAAACACTGTTCATACACTGACTTCTATTGATAATTCAGCTGATTTATAAATGAAGATTGTTGTTGGAGGCTTTGTTTGTACCTCTCCTCTCCATCCATCATCACTTCAACCCCCTCTATTCAGACTTGTAAATCCGAAGGCACCAGATTTTCTGCATCACCCCAACAATCCATCAATCTGGTGTGTGACAAATCCCCCTGTGGCAGGATGGAAGAAGAAAAAGAATCGGAAAAAAAACTCACTGGATGAGAGAATAGAGGGAAACTCAGGCTGGCCTTAATCTGACCCTGTAGCTGACCCTTGACTTGTTGCCATTAACCTTTGAATCTTACTCAGTTGGAAGTGAGCCAGGCCCACCCACCTCCTGCACATCTGCAGCCCGGCTAGAATTACACCATGCCACCATGACAAACACAACTGATTCATTGTTAGATTTGGGGTGTTTTTTACTTCTGGCTGCTGAGTCAGCCACCTGGGCTTATTGGTAGATCAGTACTGTAGTGAGCAAACAGCTTGTTAATAAAAAAGTTCTTCTGCACATGTTTTCATTTGAGAATCAAGTGACAGTTATTGCAAAAATCAGTGGTATTCTGAAACACGCATTTCACTGCCCAATACCAGTACTCCCAGCAACAATCATGTAAGCATGTGCCTTAAGCTTTAACAGTCTCATCCCACCTAATGCGTTATTCCTAAATAGGCAGCCTGAGCAAATGGTAGTAAACACAATAAATTCTCTTAATTTGAATGATGCAAGACAGTCATGTGATAAGAACATGATGTTACCACTTTCCGATGCTATTTTAGGACTCTGAAACTTATCCGCATAATTATAGTGTTGATATTCATTTAGGAATATGCTTACATTTGATGACAGGTGCAGATTTAGGACTCTATTAAAATCCTGTCATGTTAACACAAAAACTTGAAAAGGTCTAATGAAGTTTTGACTTCGCTTTCTTCCACATCTGATCCTCATTGCAGGCATAATCCTGGGATTTTCCCTGCGGCCTTACAACATGTCTTACCGTGATGTGAAGTTCTTCTCCTTCCCTGGAGAACTGCTGATGAGGATGCTTCAGATGCTCGTGCTGCCCCTGCTGGTTTCCAGTCTCATCACAGGTATGAATGTAAGGTTGATTTTAGGGTCATCAGGATACCAAAGGCTGCAGATGCATCTTTAACCAAAACGTATGTAAGACTTTTATTCACTTAATTAGTTAATTAACCTCTTGCTCTGTTATTTTTTCAGTCATTTTGACACAATAGTATTCTTGTTTCACATGTTCTGCTGAACCTTTTCTTTTAAGTCACTGGTAACCAAGAGGAAATATTTCCCATACATATGAATATAATGGGAATTACACAACAGTACAAAACAGGAGGCATGATTCCAGACAAGATTTTTAAAAGAAAAGCAATGCCTTGTACTATAATAAGAATAATAAATCACCATCAACAAATTAAAGATAAAAATAAAACACCTGAAAAGATCAAATAATGGATAAATGTACACATAAAATAAGAGGTCATTTATAAAAAGGCTAGATAGTAAAAATAAATAAATCTTAGGAGATAAGACAGTGAATTTTCTAGTCAAAGTTCACTAATTCTTTAAATGTGCCTGTATGGAGGGTGTTAGCACAGGTCCAGTTCTGCCGGGTGGAGGGGACGAGGACGTTCTGGGGGGTTTATGTTTGTTAATAATAGCAGAGGGGATGATGCTGGCCCTGTCCCTGTTTGTTTTGAATACAGGGGTGGCATTTTTCCTACAGGGGCGCCCCCAAGGTGCAGCCATGGCCACCCTGATACAATTGTTGGCCCCGCCCTCGATTTCCTGGGGTCACCAATGATCTCCTCCCAGATGGCACGACCTGGGAGCAGGTGCTGAGGTTATGAGTTGAGTCCCTCGCAATCTTAAGTTCTTCACCGTCCAGGTGCACGACACCAAACGTAAGCAGTGCATCCTCCTTGCCTATTTAAATGAAATAGAGGGGGAAACACAGTGCTTTTTTTTGTGCTTTTTTTGGCAACATTAATTTATATGTAGAACAGGTTTTACTATATGATAGTATGTATTATTTTAATTAAATGTGGGCAAATATACTTTATATTACCATTTACAATGTGTGCTTCCATGGCCACTGCCATTGTTGTGTGACATCACACAACTGCTTCTTCAGATAAATGGATTTGCCCCAAGTTTATAAGTCGGAACTCTGACTTTTGGTGGTTTTCCATTGTACCTTTTCCAGTATGTTGGAAAATTTTGAGTTCTGAGTTGTCTAAAACACAGCTTAAGTGTTCAGTTATCTTTGGCTATTTTTAGCTCAAATGCACCTCTGATGTCTAAAATAAGCACACTCAGCATAGACACTCTAGTCTAGGCTGCGTGACACTGTTTTGTTCTAAATTTAACAACTTAGTTACCGTACACAGCACTCTACTGTATCTCCCACG
>JAJHUR010000457.1:0-19782 GCA_027495735.1 Lutjanus campechanus
CCCCCACCTGTTTTATTTGCAGACGTTTTATTATACGCCAATTTTTCTTTTGTTCGTCTTCTGATATCTTGATATCTTCTTTTCACTTCATCCACTGTTCGCATCGTTTTACCAACAGCATTTACTTTTTCACAAATTTCATCCCATATAGCGTTCCTTTGTGCGACAGTCAGATTTTTTTTTTGCTGTAGCTCATTTAAGTGTTTATTGGCTTCATCTACCAACACCTCTAATTCGAATTTCACTTTGCGCTTTCTTCTCTTTAAACTCGCCATGCTGCAAGACGCAGCATGAAACACGCAAAACCCTCATTTAAATAGGGCGTCTCCAACACGTTTGCACCCGCTGCCATTTACGCAATCACTCTTAGCAAATCACCCGCAAACTGCGGTTCAGCCCCACGCGCAAAATTCTAGATTGCACAAGCAAATTAGTACACGCAAATTTGGATCTTAGTAAATCCGGCCCTCAGTGTTACTCACCAAAAGGAATTACATGCATCCTTGAGGTCTTACAAACATGCTGAATGCCTCCTACAGTATTTGCATGGCCAGTTCAGTATAACATTTTACATCATACAGTGTGCACGTCTACATTTCCTACCTTGCCTATCTGTCTTTTTTTTCCATTACCTTTGTTTGCGCACTGCTACACTTGTTTGTGTGTTACCATCATTATGTGTCAATGTTATTTTCATTTTCAAATCCAAAGCAACAACATGGCTCCAACAACGCTCTTAGTTACAGGACTCAACACAAGGCAGAAACACATCACTAGATGAGTCTCACATGCACTTATTCCAGTACTGGCATACAGAATCAACTACAGTCACAGATAATTTGTTGACATATATACCAAAATCTGGATTGAGATCCTACTGATTTAACTCATACTCTCTACCCATTTCAGTTAAGTCCTCTCCTCTCTGAACGTCTGTTTGCTGTTTATGGCTTGTTGTTTTGTTTCTGTTGATTGGTTTTTCAGCAGGTTCCTGTTCTGCAGCACATAAAAGACAAAATCACATCACGATACAAACAGTTTTAACTGAGTCAGGCCCATGAAATGGCAAATTTTACCATCTTTAATACTGCATCATGGTAATAAATGAAATGAAATTGGGAATAGCATGAAACTGGCAGGAAAGAAATGTGTGTGTATGTGTGTCCCCATTTGTTTGGACAATGAATTCACTTGGTTGTCAGTTCTTATGAATAGCTCAATTAATATTAATATTGCATTATGATGGCCACATGCACATTTTCACATTAGAAATAATATATTCTTCATTAGACAGTATAGACCCTTTATTAGACCACTATTAGGCTTTATTAAAGAGTAATTAAGGACACAGCAGGACTGTACTATAAACTAAAGTGTTTTATTTCCCACCGTTAGACCCTTATTAGACTAATTATAGAGGTAGAGGAATATTCTGTCTATGGGTGACTGCAATAACACTGTAGGCAGATTATGTGATTTGATTAAAGATTCAGGAATTGGTTTTGGCTACTCTGCCAATTGTATGTGACCAGCCAAAGAAGACGTGTCTTAAGTGACTGATGTGTGATTTCACTTTAGTTCTGTTGTAATGAGTCTCAAATTATGCTCTAATAAAGTCTAATAGAGGGTCTAATACTAGTTTTTGTCTAATTTGATTTGTGTAGTCTACTGTAAAAAGTGCAACCAAATAATACAAAAAATTAACTGATCATCATTCATTAATAATTATGGAAAAATTGTTACTCATGCCATCATAATCCTTTAGCTACAATGCCGAATCCCATAAATTGACTTATGCTCCTCAGGTTTCTCTTATCCATGCCCTTCCTCCTCCTTCACATATAATCTACCCATGTTTCATGTCTCCAGTGTGGCTGAGGGTCTAAGATGAATGTGAGGATGGACGGGTCCAGTGAAAAGTAAGGAAATGTCGAGATAAGCTGTAGCTCGATGAGTGAGTAGAGAGATTAGAACCAGGAATTGCTCCACCAGGAGGCTGAATGTGCAGCAGAAACTATACCCCTGTATGTGAGATAAGCTGTAGGCTGTATGACAGCTGGAAGTCTTATCGGTTCACTATCGCATCATAATGAGAGGATAGTTTCTCCAGACTGGAAGAAGGCTGGCAGATGGCATCCATGTGTTTTAAAGAAACATCCGTCTGTCTGCTTTTATCATCGTCTTTGCGTCATACCACTTTACCTAATTTAGTGTTGTGAGAAATGTTTGATGTATTGTACCGTACCTCAGGCCATTGGAATGAGGATAAATGAAGGATGTGGTGATGAATGGAGATGAGGATATCACAGAACATAAAGCCAGTGGGGCATATATGAGCAGCTTTTCTCTGGATTACTTTGCTTTTTTTATTTGAAATATCTTTACATATAGTGAATAGCAAGGACGTCTTAGAAATGATGGCGCATAATTACTAGAATACAGCACTAATTTTTTTTGTGATTTCGCTGAATAGTGCAATACTGTCATCACAATGCTGCAAAAATGTCCATAATAGAGTTCCCATTTTCTGTCATTTCAGTGAATAGCTGTGGAGGATGGAGCCAAACTGGGTCGCAGCCCTGACAGAGCTGTGCCCAGTTGAATCAAGCAGTTTTAGGTAATCTCAGATTTAGAGTACATGCACACTGCTATCAATCATTGTAAATGCCATATTCTAGCAGCAGAATGTTGATCTTGAGAAACTAAATGAGGATTTACATTGATGCTGGTGGCATTTGAGATCTTAATGGCATGAAAGAGGAGGACTGCACACAGACTTTTATCCTTTCATGCACCACTTTATCCAAATAGCTGAGTGCTGAATCAAAGGCCCAGGTTTCAGCTCGTGCCTCAAATTTGCTGGCTTTCATCATTTTGCAGCGTGTAGCAAACACATTCTCCAGGTTTAAAGGTCAGGTATGCGATGGAAAAAGATTTGAACTCAACAGCCAAACAAATAAACCCCTCCTTTCAGTGCTCCTTCAGAGGATTTACCGTCCCTCTGGCTCTCCCACCGTTACAACCCAACAAAATGCAGGTGGGTGCCTAGCCACCCTTCCCTTGTGTCAGTTGGTCTGACGTATGCTGCCAGCCAGCCAGTCGCCTTAAACTGACATCACACAGCGTCATAGCACCTTCCTGGCAAACAGTGGAATCAGAGGTCAGATACTATAGTCATTCCTGGGGGTTTATAATCCTCAAACAGTGGCAGAATGCGCAAAAAGCATAGCAGCTTAGTCTCTCATTCATCTCCACTCACCTTAACACAAACCAGTAGAAAACTTCCCTAGGATTGTTTACTGATGTGATCCAGAGAGATGGCTGTACCTGCCCAGTCTGACTGACTGACGTGACTGACTGACTGTGTGTGTAAGTCTTCCCTGGTGGTCCTCATTGTCAAGTGTTCTGTGGCTCAATCTGAGCCACTTTCTGTTTCCCATTTGCAAAGCCAGGGCTGTGTAGAAACACCAGAGGTTTTATCAGCGCACACATAGCTACAGGATCATGAGGAGCCTGAACTGGACAAAAACTGTATTGGATTAGAATCACATACTGCACCTTTAAATGTCAAATGTCTTCTATCTGCACTTGTGTTATTGATTTGATGTATTCACTTTGCTTTTCCTCCTTTTTCTCCCCCAGGTGGAATGCCTAATTCCCCTCACCTGTTTTTAAGGCTACTTGTATTTGATGACAAAAATGGCTGCCTACACTCTCTTGAGGGCAACAGAAACCACAGACATAATCCCAAAGCCAGACTGACCTGCAGACAGTGAAAAGGTTTGGTCCTTGGAATGCACAACTAAAACCCTTAATGCTCTCAGGACACCTGTGCTCAGAGGGGTAAAGTGAACTGAATACAGCTCACCCTCATCTTCCCCTTCTTAGTGTGTAGGAGAAACTACGGTGGCCACAAAAAACCCAAAAGGCCATTTCTTGATCCAGCATTTGGTTTGTCTGTCCTGGGCTACAGTAGAAACATGGCGGTTCAACATGGCGACCTCCATGAAAGAGGTTCTACACCCCCTATAGACATAAATGGCTCTTTCTGAAGTAACAAAAATGTAATGATTCTTATTTTCAGGTGATTATACACTAGTGAAAACATACTTTCGAACATTATATTCTATTTCTGGCATATTCTGCCAACTGATCCCTCTAGATCCTACACACTGGGCCTTTCATTGCTGCTGAATAGGGGATTGTAGTCATATAATAATTCTGTCTAAAGTGCTTAACAATGTCCCTCTCATTCCCCCCCCAGTGATGATGGTAAGCCACCATGCAAGTTGCTGGACTAACCATGAGGGGCTATACTTGCTCCAGGTCACTTTGGCATGTGGAGAGGAGGATCTGGGCATCAAACTGACAACCCTGTGACTAATGGAGCATGGCAGTTAATGCAGCAGTGTTCAGGCATCCATAAATGAAATAGGGTTATGCTCAACTGTGCAAATACAGTTCAGTCAGTACAGAAAATCATAGAGGTCGGCAGAGATGTCAAGGTGTCAAAGACATTGATCACACACCTGGATAATGTTCTATTCATGTCCGCAGGTACATGATAAATACCTAGTTTACTCTAATGTTCCATGCCAATATGATCAAAAACAGGATGTAACTCATAACTGGGATACTAGGATGCATGGACACTTCCCCCGTGAAAGTGGGTCATTTAGAAAATCAGTAGTACTATGGGTTATGAGTCAACATGGGCGTTGGGATTGTGGGGTGAAATTAGATGGGGACACAGAGAGAGACATATGGTGCTGTCACAGTAACAGAAGGGACATGGAAGTGTGGTAACATGCGGATGTGAGGAAAGATGCAGGGTCAGCAATGGGTACTAACACACACACACACACACACCGACACACACAATTATGTAAAGCCAATGAATTCAGACAGTAAATCATGCTCTTGCTAATTGGGACTTGTACGGAGCATCATTTGGCAGGATTCTTGTTGTCTTGTTTTATGATATGCCAGTTCACTCATGTGAAAAATGTACTACAGTAACATGTCATCTGCAATCCTTGGGTTGAGATACAAACAAACATCATTGTGGTGGTGGTGGTGTACATGTGAAGAAAATAAAGGTTGACTGGTAAATTAAATATAATGTACAAATCATCCAGCATCAAATCTAATTAATTCCACTTAATTAGGTTGCAATAACAAAAAACATAACAAAATTGGAAGAGGTCACTCAGTAGAGTGCAGAAAGTGTATATTTTTGGAACATTGTTTTATATGGTGTAGTCTCAAAGTTCTCAATTTAAACATCGTCATTCACTGAGAACATGTTGTTATTTATTTAGAATGTCACAAGCAACTGGATAGCTTTACAACAATATAATAGATATAGAAATTTACATTTTTGGAGAAAAACACAAAAGCTAAAATTCTAAATAATTTACTGTTTATGTTGCCTGGTTATAGGTTGGAGCCTGCATGTCTCAGTGGAGGCTGTGATTTATTTAGAAGGCTATTGTTTTGGCACAGAGCTGATTAGGTTGCCCCTAGCACTGAATTATATTCAACGAATATCATATTCAAGTCCAAAGAAATGGTCTCACAACAATAAAATAAAATGGCTATCATGGTAAATATCACACATAAATACAGTTGGGCTCACTGAATCTACAAGAGTTTCATCTTTCCAGTCATACCCAATTCATGCAATTCCAATACTGTCTAGAGATATACAGGGAATACAGTATTTTTAGAATAAACGAATAAACACGTTTGTGCTGCATGCAAAAAAAAAGCAGGATTTTTGTTCAAAACCTAAATAAAGATGGCGTTTCTGTAAAGGGGAGACTCTTGGAAAGCCATAGATTCATTCAGATATCTGCAGGTGAATGGTAAAGGGACCCTTTTGAAAATGACCATGCCAGTTTTTCCCTTGCTAAAATTTAGCCTGAATTTGGAATGTTATTCAGCCCCATTCCCAAAAAGCTAGCATGGCATGGTGCCAATGTATGCCTCTGGTCATGTACAGTAGTTTAATATGATATCAGTATCTTAATTCCAGCTTTAAAACTGAGTCTGCTGCAGCCTCTGAAAGACGGACATTGTCACACTCCACACGCACACATGAACACACATGACCAAATGCATGATCCCCTCCAGGCTTATGCCTGGTGTTGTTAACAATAGAAAGACACATGTCTGTGTGTGCACACAAACCAGAGGTTTCAAACTCTGGGGTGCATTTCCCCAGGGGAGCATGGAGAGAGACATGAGGCAAAGATACTGAGGTAAAAGGGCAAATGTACGCTGATTTTCTGAAAACAGTTAGTTATTGCCTGCTGATTTGCACCAAAAATCATGCTCCTTTTCTGAATTATGGAATTTTAGATTCAGATGATAACATTACCTCTGATTTCCTTTGTGAAAAAAGATGCTCCTTGTAACTTCAGGCCTTTCCCAAGAATCATCACATATTTTTAGTTTTCTTCATTGTCAAAGTAATTCCCTGATAGTTCGATCAGGAGATACAAGTAAATGACGTAAAGATAATTCTTTCTCATACCAATGATAAGTGATGATTAGTCTTGACAGAAAGTCTCTTGTGCTTAGACTCTACATGGAGATTTTGCAACTGAGGGGTACTGTCCTGAGCAGCGGCAAGAAAAATCCTCCCATGGAGTCCAGACACTGGTGGTGGTGATGGTAGCTGATGAGTCTGCTGGGACTGATAGGCTGATTAAGTTGATGAAATGATGATGCTGATGAATCTGCAAAGACTGGGTAGTGGAGAGGCAGACATACCAGCAGCAGGCAGGAGTAAAGGCAGAGAGAGAAACATATTTAAAACAACAGCAGCAAGATAATAGGCTAATGGTGAAGGTGTGCGGCTGTGCTATTGGACAGAAGTGACCAGCTGATGGAACAGCTGATACCAGGATTGACAGCCCCACACAATGTCAGCAAGAAGAGTGAACATGCATGAGAGATGTGAATGGGATGTTAAGCATTTGTAAGTATAGTCTTCCTGACTTTAAGTAGAAGATAGATTTAATGGTACCAATACATCCCTCCAAAGCTCCAAATTGCGGGAATCAAAATGTAGTGCACAATTATCCTCAAAGGCCCCTATCCATGTTGCACTTGTCTAGACTTTCTGGAGAATACTTGACCAGAACTGGCCCTGGAGTAGACTCAAAAAGTCAGATCACATAATGGGTAAATTTGTCTCATGCAAAAGAACTGAGGCTGAAGGTCAGAGATGTAAGGAGAGATGACTTGTAATTGTCTTAAGGTCTCTATGGAACAGTTTGAACTGTGTGTCCAAAGTGCCCCAAGGGTGTCACAATCTCTGCTCCAGTACGCCCCGTCTTTTTTGTGTCTCACAAGCTGCCAAGTTGTTGAAGCATCTCTGATCACAAGATCTCTAGTCTCTGCTATGTTAATACAATGCCCATGCATTTTTAAAAAATGTTTTGTTGTTGTTGTTTTTAATTTTATATATAGCTTAATATCAGAATTCACCATTTGCCTCAGATGTCTTTACAATGTGTACAGCCAGCAACACCCCTTGTCCTGTAGACCCTGAAAAGGGTGGAGAAAAACTTCTCCCATAAAACTCTTTTTGCAGGGATAAAAATGGAAGAAACCCAGGGAGAGACACAGAGGAGGGATCGCTCTCCCAGGATGGACAGATGTGCAATAGATGTCGTGAGTATAGAACAGAACAATAAATCAGATTAAACACAGTATTTGATGACAACATTTCTGATGCATAAAATTGTAAAATATATGCTAAGAATGTGGAACCAGGGGGATGCTGAAGTACTCCTGGTGTCACCCGTGGGACCAGGTCCATACAACCTCCATACTAAATACTAAAAATATTGATAACAAAATTTCTTTTATATTAAATTATAAAATATATGTAGGAGAAAATGAATCCAGGAGAATGTTGAAACACTTCAAGTGACAACATATGGGCCAGGATTAATTAATACCATATTATATTTAAAAAAAAAAAAAAAGTGTGCTGTAACTTTAAATTCTGAGGGATTTTAATTCACTCTCTCCACAGGTGTACAACATTTTGCCATTTTGCATTAGCCTGGACTGATTTAAAATGTATGAACACACAAAAAAAATCATTTTCCAAAACAACTGGTGAACAAAAAACTCACCCATCACAAGCTGCTGAAAAACAACTGGACGTAAGGTCTCATATGACTGTGTACATGTACTGTGTGTCTTTCCTGTCAAGTACAGTCCTGTGCCCCCCCCCCCCCCCCCCCCCCCGGCATGATAAAGTCTAACCAGTAAGGTCAACTCACCCAATGTCTCCTGACACTGCCTTTCACTCTCAGGAGGAGGAAGTAAAAGAGTGCTTGGATCAGCTGACAATGCTGGTGGAAAACTTACTACAACTGTGTCAATGTCATGCCACAGCAGGAGGCATCACAGCTGGAACTACTACGCCACTTTAGGCATGACAGGGCCAACAGCTGCCAGACACGCTCAGCAAATCGTTTTATGATACATATGTTCACTGGCCCACACTACTACTCACACTGCGACTCCTAGTTGCTATGAGGCAGAATGCATTTCACCTGTGGCATTTTTCGAGAGATATCAGAGGTACTGTCAGACCTTCCCCTGTGACTTTCCCATGTGAGCACCTCAGTCCCAGATTGATTGAGAGTCTTCATGCTACAGTACACGCCACGAGAAAAAGTCAGAGCCCATTACCTTCCTGTGGTCACGGAGCTGTAGATATTCACTGACCTGTAATGACACTCTTCACTTTTTGTTTTGGGGAGTCCTGGCTGTCTATAAACCCAGATGGGATTCTGAGCATGAAATTAAATGCTATGTTTTGAGAAGCTGAAAGACACCTTTCTGGTGGATATCTTCAATAGCAAATCCTATTATATGAAGATGGAATCTCACCCGCAACTGGTGTTGGGCAGTAATATATTACTCAGTTATATATTCTCTAATATTATTACTTTTTCCAGTAATGGCAGTATAAGGGATTACAATTTCAAAACATTTTATCTACATTACAGTTACTGATCCAAGTAACTCTGAGTTACTGAGTTTGTTTTTGACCTTCGTCAGCTATCTTATGTGTACATGTGGCAGGTCAGGGCAGGTAATGTCAGCTGCTAGCCAAAAAGTTGTTGAATGAAGGATGGAGGATGAGAGAGAGGGAGAGAGGCAGACCCCGCACAGGTGGAAGTATTGTCATTATTTTGAGTTTGTTTGGCTCCTCCAGAGAGATGATGTGGTGATGGAATCTAATTTGAAGTTCACACTCAGAGAGGTCGAGTTTGTTTCCACCACAGCTGACATCTGGACAGATAACATCAAGTGCTTTCTGAGTGTGAAAGTTCACTGGATCAGCAGTTCTTTGGGGCGGAATATGGCTGCCAACAAGGTACAAAAGTAATATAGTAATATTATTTGTAATTGAACTCATTATTTTAATACTAAATAATAAGTAAAGTAATATTATTACATTTGAAAGGAATAACAAGAAATTTATAACACTTACTTAATAACTTTCCCAACACCTGCACTTTTATGTACAGTCAGTCCTGCCTGAGGCCAAGATCTTCTAAAACAAACCTCACTGCACCCCATCATCCCCTCAAGAACAAGAGAGCACCAGTCATTTCAGCAAATGGCAAAAAATAATGTATTCATGTGAGAAGGCCCTCTTGCAGCAATGGAAAATATGACTCATGTACGTCAGGAGCAAAGGAGTGTGATGTTGTTATAGAGTTACATAGTGACAGCGTACACAGAGGGAGGAGGTTTGGGTGGTTGGATGGGACTACAAAATGTCAGACTTTAACAGGCAAGAACACTGTTTCCGTTTTCTCACTGACAGCCAGTGTTAGTTTCTTTCAATAATGACCACATGGTTATTATTATGAGTATGATCCCCTAACTCTAACCAAAACCGCAACCTTTATATTTTTGTGTCTAAATCTAATAAACCTTTGTCCATAGCAGTGTAAGATCAGGAAAAGGTTTTATTTTTGACACGATTGTTATGACCAATTATTTTCGTGATGTTTTTGTATGACTTCATGGGAAAATATGTGTTGTTTTATGCTGCAACATACAAATAATGCCTATTTAGACAATTTTCCTAAATCACATTAACCCTAGCAGGAGAAGCAACAGCTCAGAGACAGACCACCAAATTCCAATTTAATTTTATGAGAACCTGGAAACATTCGCAAAATAGTTCTGCTGGCAGGTCTGCTACAGTATGTAATGTATCTAAATGCCTCCTTTGTTGTCAAGAGAGCACGATGATCCATCTCCCCTGCATTGAAAAAGAGTATGGAGGGATGCAGCAAATGTATAAATACAATGTATGTAGTAAATTAAATTACTGTATTGAGCCTGCAGTGTGGAGCTTTTGTCTCCCCCTTCTGACAGTAAATGTAATTACACAAACATTGTCAACAACTCAAGGTAGAGTAAATGTAATAGCTACATAGCTACATAGCCTTCTCCAAATACTCAATGTCCAAGAGCAGTGATGCAACATCTGTGTCTGCTCTCAGTCCCCAAGAGTCTTTTAACCATCTCCAGCAAGGAAAAGTAAAACCAGTGGTTATCCATTTTTGTCCTCCCCTTTGACTGCTTTCTTTCTTTCTTTCTTTTTTTTTTTTTTTACTATAATGCATTCACTGGAATTTCTTCTGAAGTATTGCAAACTTTTCTTGGATGCCTCTTTGGTTTTTCCACCATAGGCTTCACCAAACTCCAGGCTGCTGTAGCCCACTGGCAAACCAATCAGTGCTAGTTGATGTAAAATGCATCACTATTAGTCTGGCAACGTGGGAATGTTGCCACAGACACCAGATTTAAAAACCCTAAATTAAATTATTAAACAACATGGGCGTACATTTTCAGTAAGTACGCAATTTTGCATATACTTTGTTTGCACCTTTATACAATCAAAGAAGACTTAATATCATGCAAAAATCTTGCAATAATTATTTGAATTTGAGGTAATACTACATGTCAGCCATTATTTATTCTAGTGCTCCACAAACACCTGCCTGTTCAGGCAACAGATGACAGGCAGACCCATGTAAATGTAATTTTGCTCCACTGCTTTTTATATTGTGAATATAATTCATGTCTTGAAATTTTTGCTTGCACCTTTTTTATTGCCTCTTCTCAGTCGTTACTGAGGCAATCTGTCACCTTCAACACATGAACCAGCTGTGAGATGATTCTCTTATCTAGTCGCATCTAGAGGATCACCATGGTTATCAGGCCGATGCCTCATCTTACATAGGCCTGTATTTCTTTTATTACAAAACAGATGAGGTTGGATACGGCATCTCTCACTTCAAGTCAGGTTTTTAGCCTGGTCATGTAGACAGTTTCAATTGTTTTAGTCAAGGTGCTTTAAGCCTACAAAATAAGAGACAAGAAAATATTCTTCTCTAAATAGAGCCTCATAATTAGTAGATTAAAAAAAGTCCAGTAGGTGTATCATTTTCTCCTTTACACCTAATGAGAATGGGGTCAAAGCCCATCAGAAGTGAATATAACCAAGCAAGATCAAGTTACTGTCAATCTTTCTCAGAGCCCCGAATTGCCATGAACCTTTTTTGCTGCCATTTACACCAGTTGACTGTTAATATAATAAATAATAAAATAAATTGTTAAAAAACTCAGTGGAAGAAATTCTTATTGTAGCAGAATGATGTATGTTGCATCTCTGTTTGGTGTCCCGCTCTCGTAACTCCTCGGCTTGTAGGAGGGCACCCTATAAAGGCAGGAGGTTCTCATCTCAAAGTCTTCTGACTCTATGATGCTGAAGGCATGCCCCACTTCCTGTTCACTCTGCTCTGCATTTGTTGCAGGTATGGTAGCAGGGCTGCATTGTTTGCCCTCCAAATTATCTGTCCGAGTTGCTGATGTTACATAAGTTGTTTTGCCTTTTGTAGATTCCCATGTTGTGGATCCCCCTCATTCTGGTAGTGAGCCACCCACACATCGCTGCTGTGACTGTACATTCCTGTAACCAGTGTTCATTTTGTTAAGCTAATTCTAGTGACTTTGATTAAGTTACAAGTTGATTTCTATTTCTCTGAATTAATATTTCCTTTTCTGGTAATTTGTTTAATTTTTTGTTGCAATATTGTTGAATATTTTTTGGCAGCTCACACTGTTTTTGTGTTAATGTGATTGTCCTATTTAATTTGCAATTATGTTGCTGCCAACCATCTTTAAGTAGTTAAGTGTTGTTTTGAAGATTATTTTGTTTTCAGTCAGAAGATGAGGTGTTTTTGTCTGAGTGTAACCCCGTTAATTGTTTCTCCCCATCCTTTTCAGAAGCTGAGAGTCTACAGTGGTGGGACTGGTGTCTCTGGGTGGTGGTATCTCCTTCCTGGGTGCTGTGCTGTGCACCCCTGGTCTCCATTTTTCACCACTGAGTGTGTGTGAGTGTGATGATTTCAGGGATGGCTAAACAGTGACACTACATCATTCAAAGACTTTTTGTTTTGATCAACACCAAAATCTGGCACAAGTTCTTCAAAACAAAAATCCCTCTGGCCAGTTTTAACATTAAAGAGAAGGTATTTTTTCTTTCTTTTCTTATATGCAAGAGACATGTGTGTGTGTGTGTGTGTGTGTGTGTGTGTGTGTGTGTGTGTGTGTGTGTGTGTGTGTGTAAAAACTGTATACAAATATACCTGATTTGTTTTAGTATTCATTTTCCACTGATGTGTAGACACACTAAGATGATGGATGAGGAATGACAGAACAGTAAACTGTCTGTTTATTTTATTTTCTGTCAGGGGAGTATAAGACATAACTGATATCTGTTTAAATTTATCATAAATATAGAAATGCATGGGAGATGTAGCTGAGTCACCCCACTGTTTAATGGTCAGATAAGGAAAACAGGTTTCTGCAGGGAGGAAATCAACTGAAACTACATTTAAAGAGGGTGAAAAATAGAAGAAGCACACGCCTCACCTCAAGGCTTATTTTTGTCAGGCCCTCTTGGAGCAAACTGATGAAATGCTCAGTGATTGGTAAGAGCAGCATTTCACGCTAAACAGCCTCTTCTATTCCTCTGTTACAGCATTTGAAATCATCAAAGTGACAGAACAAAATGGGAGAAAGCATTACTGCTAATACATAGATTGATTTACACTTTACATTACACACAGAATCCACTTTAGAAGACTACTACAGTGACTGAAAATAAAAACCTATTTCTTTTCCCACTTGTGCTGTGATTGGAAATGTAATTGGTGCCTTGAGTATGTTCACAAGCAGCTTTTTTTGAGTAAGGAAAGTCCCACAATCTAGTGCTTCATACAGGGCAAACAGAGATACTTGTGTTGGATTGTGGGCTTGAAAAATGCAGAACTTTAATAATGAGAACTACGGTTTGTATCCTGAGTACTTTGTGCATTGATGTTTAGGAAATGAAAGTTCTTTTGTTAAGGCTTGGAAAAGATCATAAATTTGGTTAAAAGTCAGGACAATAACGACATAGTATCTTGTGCTACAAGGCACCACAGACTTTTTCTTTACTAAACCAGGACTTTTTTAAGCTTAAACTATAATGCCTTAAAATAACAGCTTCCATTTCATTTTGATGCTACACTGACTGTAATTCCTCACTCTGTGCCCTGTGCACCTGTTCTCACAGTGTACAACTTTGGTTGTCAGGATGCGACAAGTCTGTAATGCTTTATGGCACACACAGCACCAAGCATGTCACTGATTTTGTGAAACTGGATCACATTTTTTTTGGGGGGGGGGGAGTTTTCTGGTTTTCCCTTTGATGTTCTCCAGCTGTTCCGTCTCAGCTCTTCATGATTTACAGAGTTTCCTGATGGACACTGAAGTAAACTGCCACTATATGTAGCTGCTGTTAGCTTAGTTAGCTTATAGCACAACTTACAACTCAGAGCACTGCAGGGTAGTGTTGGTGTTTACACCACTAGCACAGGAGCTTTGAACCGGAACTGTTGGACTTTCAAGTAATATTAGCTGGCATGCTGTGTCTTACATTGTTGCACTTACTTGATGTTTGGCTGTTTTTGATCACAAGTAATGTAATAAGAACAAATGCATGTGTACAGCTGTGCATATTTATGACAAGTGAATTGCACTTTGAAACTGAATCTTATATAATGTTGCTTAGAAAGATCAGTCTGTAAAATTTAGGGGGATTATTGGCAGAATGTGGCAGGAAGGGAATATAATGGACCCTACCTTACACTGATCTAAAGTGCAAGTTGATAGCACAAGGCACAGTGGTCTTTCCAAATCCACCTTTACTGTCTTGCGCCAGGGGTGCAGGGCTATCCTGCCAGTGTTGATCTCTATAAACATGCGGACACAAACACTAGGGAGTCATGTTCCATGTTTCTACAGTGACCCAAAAAATGGGACAAAACAAACCCTGGCTCTAGATATGGCCTTTCAAGTTTTTCATGAGTTGCTCGGCCATCGTAGGTAACTTTAAATGCTTGGAAGGGGAAGGTGAGGGGAGGTGTCTGCAATCTGCAAGCTCACTGCTAGATGCCTCAAAATCCTACACACTGGTCCTTTAAGTGCTGAGTGCCTAAATGTTACCATAAAAAAACTGAATGATGATTTACTCTATAAGCAGATATTATAGGAAAACAAATAATTTAGTTCTCAGTGAAAAAACACAATCTGGGTGGTATTACAGTTCCCTCAAAATATATTTGCTGCTGCAAATTAGAAGTAGATGACCTTATATTTTAGGACAGACTTGTGACAGATTTTAAATAACAGCCACACTTTACTTTTTGTTCCTAGTATGTGTACTAGGATCCTACACTTCCCACAATGCAACCTGAAAGTCTTTGCGTTAGACCGCCGCCCACCATGAGCCATGGTTAAAGCCTGTTAAAAGGAAGTTTTTCCTCACCACTGTCGCCAAAGTGCTTGCTTATGTGGGAATTGTTTCAATTGTCGGATGTAAATATGATTATAGAGTGTGGTCTAGACCTACTCTATATGTAAAGTGTCTTGAGACAACTTTGTCGTGAATTGGCGCTATATAAATAAAATTTGATTTGATTTGATTTGATTTGACCACGTTCAGACTGACTGTAATAATAAATGGAAATGTTTATTTTGTAATGAATGTCACAATTTGTTTTTTGTTGCAGTCAGGGGGGCATATTTTACTAAGGTAGTAATATGTTTAGTGTTTGTAAACAAAAACAATGCCATCTCTCTGTCACATAATAGTATTATTTTTGTTGTGAATAAATTGTATTTAATATGCACAACACAACACAAGGTGTCTATTCCATGCTCCAGTCATGTGTACAAATCCAAGGAAATGAGACTGGATGTGTGAAGTTATCAGAGCATGAATGACTCCAGTGACCAGCGGGTGAGAAATCACTGAATAAAAATCATAATATGTTCCAGCGTGTGCTCCAATAAGAGAATGGATCTGTGTTGGTTACTTACAACACTTGCTGGGCAAAATATGGTTTTGTGCAGTCTTCTTAGTCCAATAGCTCATTAAATACATATAGAATAGGTGATCATGCTGGCACCATCATCAAGTTTTAGGAGTCAAGAGATTTTCACTCTGGAAGAAATCCACTTTGGAAGAAACAAAAACAGTAATTTATTCACTGAACTGACTAATGTTTTTTTTTTTCTTTAAAAAAAAACATGCTCTCTCACTGTGAATGTTGTGAATGTTTTTTATTGCCTCTCTCTCATGTACAGGATGCAGCAAATCCAAACTCATTCTTGAGGGAATGTAAGACAGTATTTTGGGAAACACAGAAAATCACTTTTGCCAAAGTAGACAAGATACTGGGCAAGACTGAAATATCCTAGAGGGACACATCAAGGAAGATCGGAATACATTTACATGGCTTTCAGAATGGATACAAGAATACAAGACAATGAGAGGGTGAATAGACTGAATAAAAGAGACCTAGGCAAGAGGTCTGGACTGTAGATATATTGAGGTACCACAGAGTAAATAAAAAGCCAGAGCTGTAGGCTACTTAGTAGGCCACACCTCGGTGACCTCTTCAACTGTGTAATAATGAATCATTATTATTCTTTTGATGAGGGTGAGTCTACTCTGTTGAGTTTTGAAAGAAAAAAATGTTAAGCTTATACCAGAAAAGAGACACTTCCCAAAGGTAAAGGTTCTAAGAATGGAAACAGTTTTAAGTGACGTTAATTTCTCACAACAAAGCCTTGGAATGAATCACTTATTCTTTTGGTGTGTGTGTGCATATGTGTGTGTGTTGGCTTAGGGGCTCAGCTTTTCTTAGAAACAAATAGAGGAGCAAAGGTTGGAACCACTGCTTTAGATTATGGCCCATAACATACAGTGTAATCTTTCTCAGTTTAAAGTGTATTTTTTTTTGTACTTATCAATACATACATGTAGGTACAAGATAATAATATGCAAAGTTAGGGAATATGGGGGTAACAATGTGGGAATTTAAAAAGTATTTATACTGTAAATGTTTTTTTTTTTGAGTTTTTTTTCTCTAACTAGAACCAGTGCTTATTCTATTATTACAGGGTAAAGTATGACCTACTGAGTGACAATTTCATGTTCGGGGGGATCTAAGAGAAATGTAAGTCATTTAAAAAAGAATAACAGCCGAGTGAAAACATTTTCCCAAGAGGGATTAATAAAGTATTACTTCTTAATTATTCATTTTCTAAACAGAAGTCCGGGTAAAACAGTGAGTATCTTGTAAAGTAGGCCTTCTTATGAAGTACAACAATGCACTTATGGAGGATTTCTGAAACCTGAGGTGGTGCAGGTTTATGTGGATTGCAACTGTTGTTGCACAGGGTGTTGTTAATTGTTGTTATGGAGTACAGTGTACAACTTTTCTAACAAAAGAAATCAGGTTACTAGCAGGAGTCTCCATCTAACTGCCAAAGTGAGTAAGTTAAAATCAAAAGAAAACTGTGAAAATATGAATATAGAGAAAGAAAACTTACTTTGTGAGGCAGCTGCATTTGCAAGATCACAAATCACGTGAGAATCTATCTTGCCAGGCTTCAAGTTATGTGTTTGTGTCACCAAAAGTGGTGCAGCCAATCAACGTCCTAGGAGGGACCACGGGCAGCTACGGCTGTGGTTTTAGATGTGCGTCCATGGAAGCAACATGTCTCAAACAAAAAATGGCGGCTCCTGAAGAGGCTGATACTATGATAGCATCAGTTATGTAGAACTGGAGAGTATTTCCTTGTTGAAAGAAGAACGAAGAATGGAACTGAAGGCTTTTCTTAATGGAAAAGATGTTTTTGCTCTGCTCCTGATTGGCTTTGGCAACAGTTTGATTTGAATAGTTTAAGTTAGCTTGTGTTAGACGTGATAGACTGATGGTTCACCCAGTTACCTACCTGTTTTTTAAAAAGTGCCTGCCCTTTCCCAAACAGTTTCTAAGGATGATTTTCCAGATGGTTCTATGTAACAAATCGTCTGGTGCGTCAGGTTAAGAAAACAGTGGATGTGGTCAGGATGGCGCCTTATTTATCAACAGAATAAGAGAAATACAGCAGCATCTGAATCTCTACTTATATTTACATAACTCACAGACAGTTCATTTTGACGTGAACTCCGCCTTAATGTTTACTAGATATTTATAGCGCTGTCCTAAATTACCTCCTAAGACCCCTCACTTACATCCACACACACACACACATCTGTTAGTGTGGGTTCGAGTCTCTATTTTAAGATGTTCCTGAGGCTTAAACGTTTAATCCAGTTAAATTTGTACTTTTCAGATTATTAAATCCACCGTGAGGAATGTCAGCTGAGTGTACAAGGTCAGCAAAATATAAAATGTGATTACTCAATGACAGAGTCACAAGCTTTTTCTCCTATTTCTGCCTCAAGCAAAACAAGTAAAGAACTACCTTACTGTATGTATCCAGTATCTGCACCTGGTGATAACAAAGGGGGGACTGCGCTACCTCGGCTTACATGTGTGGCTTCAAGGCTGTAACGGCCAATACGCACATGAAAACTACATTTGCTGGATTTTAAAGGGAGGGAAAACGTTGCTATCCTTGCATCTAACTAGTGAGACCAAAAAAGAAAGTAGAAAGAAGAATGTTTTTTGGCCTTGGCAGATTGAAGACATTCTTGTGTCATACACAGAAGCGTAACCATTTTTTACCACTTGGGAATTGATAAGAATGATCAAGAATCCTTTCAAAATACCAATTGTAAGACACCAAGACCTTGAGGACCAACAACAACCTCCACAAATCTTTTGCAAAAAACCCACTGCACGCAACTATGTTCTCTCCTCTCAAAACAGATTCTTTCCACTAAAACGATACTCAAAGTTATCATGTAAATATCTCTCAGAGCATCAGTTTAAACTCTGGTGGGATAAATTTCAATCACTACCTTCAAAATACTGCACTGTAACAAATTGCTGTAGAAAAACAGGAAATTTTGTACAGTATTGTGCTGTTTTTTGTAAATACAGTATAATACTGTAAATGTTGATGCTTTCAAGGAGCCAAGTATTAACAACAAGTTACTGTAAAGTTTTACGGTATTATACAGTATTTTTTTCTTTTTCCGTTACTCTGTTGTTTGAATCCACCAATAACTCATCTGAGCAAAATCATGTGGCATCAAGTCCCATCACCTCATTTCGCACAAATTCAACGCAAAGAAGTTAAAACATAGAGTTAGAGTATTGAAGATAAGTGATTATTATTTGAAATAGCGAGAAGAGTAATAAGAAAAGAAGAAACTGAAGAAGACTATTTTCACCTGGACTCAGACCCTACAGCATGTGAACGGAAGGCCGTCTGCTGCTTTCGTCCTTGTCTGCAAACACTGCACATCGCTCCATCCTGCTTCTGTGGTTTATTTGACCAGGTAACTGTGATCTTATCAAAGTAATTATCACCCCGTTGTCACATTTTGTGTTGAATTTAGATTATATTGCCTTTTTGTGGTGAAATTACAGCTTGATTTTACTTGTTTACTTGTGTTAGCCGCATGTTGCAAGGCCAAACTCAATGCAAATGTTTCCAGTTGAAGTTAGGTAGCATACTTGCTAGTAGCTGCTAAGTGTACATAATTTCAGATATTTTTGTTTGTGTTGATTTATTTGGTTCTCATGGCCACAGGATTACAACTTTAAGCAATCAAATTGGTAAAGTTGAGAGTGCTAGCTTGGGCATTAACATTTAACTAATGTAATTTACCACTGATTTCATAAAAAAATCTATGTAATGGGCCAATGGCTCATTTTTACCCTTTGTTGTTGGGTTATTTCAATAAAAACTCTTTGTAGGATGTTTTATGTTGCTAAATTTTTTTTATTTTGTGCATGTGATAGGGTCCTGTATTAAATACAAAAACCGTTACATACCACACCAAATATCTTATGTACTTTCTCTGTTTTATTACACTTTTAGGTGCTGCATTGGTACTAATCCTGAGGCCAGCTAGGGGAAGGTGGTGTCCAAGAAGACAGGGAAGCTGGTCCAGAAACTGTGAATCCATGTGGCTACCCTTATAAACAACCTATGGACTTTGAGTGGGGCTTTATGCAGCCCAAAAGACATCTACACAGAGGACTTCACGTTCCTAGAGAAGTAGTCCACACTCCAGCCAGATGTCCATGCTGTCAATTTAAGGTAATAAGCCTCAGCATTGTGTTACGTTCAGTATAGTTCATTCCAGTTCCAGAGAAAATGTTCTGCATAAGGCATTTTGTTTTTATGGTTGGATTTTACAAAAATGTATTT